>JACXGM010009388.1:0-12159 GCA_016801145.1 Umbra pygmaea
AAAAAGAGCTTAGAGCTGCTAATTGTATTTGTAGTTTGTTGATTTCCAAGTATAAAACTTGTTGAAATGTTTTCAGTGTGTGTGTATCCGTTTTTTTACATTTCCATCTAATTTTAACAAAACCGTGATAATATTGATAACCGTGATAACTTTGGTCACTATAATCGTGATATGAAATTTTCATACCGTCCCATCCCTATTGCCCAGCTCTATCTCCAATTGGTTAATTGTGATGACTTTTTCGTCATAAAATCTGTGTTTTGTGACATGTGTCCTCATTTTTATTTATGTTCTCAAACACGGTATTGCTCTTTCAGACCAAGTACTAGATGGCTGGCTAACATTAGCCACTGTGCACTCTTCAGTTGGTTACACCAACAGAAAGCTCTGTTTACACAGTGCTAGTACACATTCCCGGGTAATACTTCATCAGAAAAGCTTATAAAGGTTTTGATTTATTGCATAAACATAATCTACCATAGCGATATTCAAAGTGTTTAAGATGTTTAATAGCTAGACAAAACAATTAGGAAAGAAAAGATCATCACATTTAGAAGCATTGCAACATGAGACCATGTTCCTCAATTTATGACTGTTTTATTTATATACATGAACGTTAAGATTTTTAACTGCTTCCAAAAAAACTCAAAATCAAGCCAGCAAGTGACAGATATTCTCCCCAAAAGTGACTCTGTTACCATGGTAATCTTAAAACAGTAGCTAAAACTTGTCACATCAGTCACAAAAGTGAAAAAATGCTGCAGTATACCATGTTATTTCTAACTCGGAATACATACATTGAGAAACTTTTGTGATATTGGCTAAGTAATCTGAGTGACTGGGAATCTTTATCTACCTGCCAGAGAATGACCGAAACGTTACTTTTAGCCATGTTGTAAATGTGATGGCACTTAACATATAATTGGTGCTTTTAAGAACAATTGAGTTGGCTATTTTGTCTATAGTTGGACTACATTCCCCGGACGATGGCCTTGGCGCCATCACAAAAACACATTCCTGAATACAAATGAAAATGTACCATAAATTCCCTGGTTCCTATGTGACACAGGATGATATATTTATTGCTTGTTTCCTGGAATTACAGACACGAATGTTAATCACAATACTTGAAACGTCTGCTTCGGACAACTAGTTTTTGCTACCGTAAAAATAAAACACCAGACTTACTTGTTTCAAGGACAAGTGGACAATAAAGTTAATGTCAACCCCTGAACAATGTGCTTAACAATCGTATGCACTGCTAAAACTTGACTGGGTTCTAATAGGTTGTGTACATGAGCGCTTACAGAAAAAAAAACTTGTCTATGTACTCACCACTTTATATGAGGTATGCAGGAAACCCGGTGAGGAAAGCTGAAGGGCTAAAATGAAACAATGTGTTTAGCGACTTGGTGGTCTCAATCACAGCTCTTAGATGACTTTGTCAAGAAGAGTAGTCATGTCTGATTACTGTACATCTATAGACATATCCTGAAGATGGGATCATTCAAATTTGTACCGCAAAATTAAGAGATTTAGAACCCATTATCAGC
This sequence comes from Umbra pygmaea, assembly GCA_016801145.1. Lineage (NCBI taxonomy): Eukaryota > Metazoa > Chordata > Actinopteri > Esociformes > Umbridae > Umbra > Umbra pygmaea. Next base: position 1,554 of record JACXGM010009388.1, read on the forward strand.
TGGTTTTCGTTAACTAAACTTTGTTTGGGCCACTACACTGTGTACTACTAATGTTGTTAAGCAACAACCAGTTACTAAAGCCCAATGTGTCCGGAATTGAAGCGTGGAGAAGCTAGGCCTTAGCATTCATTGTGTATGAAGCAGGCTTGCTGTCACTACGAACACTTTCACTTGCCAACATGTCTCGTCTAATGCAATGCCCCATAGAAAGCGCACTTATCATCTGTCTCTGAGATGTGCCTACCGATCAGCTTAAATTATGACAATATAAAACCTAGCTAACTGTACTGTAGCTAAACATTTTCTAACATGACCTTGTTCCGCCTGCAGAGCAACTAAAGCTGTTAGCCGTCTACGGCATCCCTGCGAACTAACGCTCATACAATTCCCGACTATACGTTATATCTCTGTTAACTGTGAAAACAAGCATTGCTGAATCACACGTTAGGTTACGGCAGTAAATAGCAATTTAGAGAAGACAAGTTGTAAGATGTTTTACCAGAGAAACATGCACGAAAACCCACGAGCGCCGCCATCTTGGACACTGTAGACAATTAGGTAGACGTGACGTCATTTGACGGCCTACACATTTACCGACCCTACTATAATATGAGGCTTTTAAACTGCATATACGATTCAAACTAAAGCAAGACACCTGCAATCTTATCTCAGTTATACAACTACATCTTAAAAACATCAACATTAAACACAATTAACTATCCATAGGTATAGAGCAATTCAGAATATTAAGTAAAGGGATTAGTCGTGACGATAGTAAATTAAATGGTGGATGGGCTTTAAATCATGACCATAATAATCCATTCAACTGTATAGTGCTGTGGGCCTCAGCCACTGGACATATGTCCCTTAAAATCTGTTAACTAACTACAGTATGCTGAATTCAAAACTCTTATAAATCCCCCTGCATATTTAGTGAGCATTGAAAATACTGTATTGTTTCAATCAACTCTACATCCATGATTTATTTAGTCAACTATTTCACATTTCCTATCCGCGTGTATTTTATATTCTGTTTTTTATACGTCGTTTATCACTATTATTAAGTGGCTTTACGGTAAATGTGAGGTCCGGCATGGCTGCCGCCTTGACATCCATGATGTTGAGTAGCTCTTCGTTAGCTTGTCGCCACACTAGAAGGTTCTAGTAAGATCTTGAACAGTATTAAAGGGTAGCAAAATAACAGTCAACGTTGAAGTAGTGACAGTTGGCGTCTTGCAAAATCACGGATTATAGGAGACACAAAAGGTAAGAAGGCCGATATAAAACAGTACTGTAAATCTATCTAAACAAAACTAAATAAAATTGCTGCCTGAGTTACAGTACTGTACTGTACCTTATACGAATAGCAGAGTGCCTATCTGGATTTGTAGTCTTCCTGCTTTGCTCGGGTTTAAAAACAAATACTGTACAGTACAACCGCTTTTTAGTCAACTACAATAGCCATGATATGAATGGATTTTTCCAACTACTTTCTTTTTACAGTAGTTAAGATAGGCCTATTAACGTTTTTTTTATTTTCGGCCGAGGAACAGTCCTAGGAAGCTAGCAAGTATTTCCTTTCCTACTAGCTATATTACAGTAGTTGTATACAAATGCATTGGCTATTTTCAGACTCTGGCTATATGGGTAAAGGCATGGAACTTTGAGATCAAAGTATACCTGAATGTTTAATGTCAGAACCAGTAGAACAGACTGTAGAAGCAAATGCAACTTTGTGTAAAGCTAAATTTAGTGTTCTGCACCACATTTCACTGTCATTAGGCACATTTGGGTAATACACTAACTAAGACGTTTTGGAATAATCATTCATTTTCTTCTCAGCACAAAACGTCATGGCAGAAGACCAACCTAACAGGAGACATCCCCAAAACCTCCAGGGTGTCCTTCGATTGGCTGTAGAGGCTGGTTCTGCAGCAGATGGACCCGCCCCCCTGGAGCCAATGTCAGATGAGGTAATAGTCCTAGGTCATGTATCTTCTACCCTGGAGAGCTACTCTTCTGATTAATTTCACTGCAACCCCCTTTCAGCACATCTGATTCTAATAATTAGCTGGTTGATAAATAGAATGAGGGAACATTATGTGTGGTTGGTGTGAAGGATGGTAGCTATCAAGGACCCTGTTTGGAGACCCCTGTCTAGGCTGTGGTCCAGATATAGATAGCCCCTAAACGCTTGCCCTAGCCACTTACACTTCGGGGTACTCTAGTGTAAACCTTTGAGTATATTTTTTTGAGGCTGTTATTGCTGATGTTTTTTATGCTTGCCTGGCTGATCACAGACCAATGCCAAGCAATTTTTTATTTATCTTCATTAGGGTGGTGTGTTCATGCAGCAACCCTATTTCTTTCTAGTCTGGACATGTGTATTGATTTTTGTAGCCTATAGAAGTCTTTAACTAATTTTCCTGTGCCTGAACAGAAAGATTGAAACATAAAAGAACTGGCGTACTCAGTAGCGTTAAGTTTTGATATTTAATCCTGGTCATCTTATCAAACAATTTCCAAATTTAGCAATTTACATTGATGCATCCTACAACAAGCAATCAGTGTGATGCAAAATTGTAATTCCATAGTCATCTTAAACCAGGAAAAGCTGGGGGGTTAGTGTGGCATAGTAGCGACCTTGCAGGACCACCTACGTCATGATATTCAGTGGTTCGAGCCTGACTATGGCTTCTTTGACTTTGCCCGGAACCTCCAGCACAGGACAGGGCATATTGGCCTATCGCTGGCGAGGATTTGGGATTAAGAAGTCTGATAATCTTCCTTGGCACGTCGCTCTCAAGCGGCTGCTTGTGTGCAGATCGGGCGCCTGTAAATTCAATCATGGAAGTGTAGTTTGTGAGTGATTTGACTAAAGGCTTTCTTGTTGGGTGAGCTGTGCGAATAGATGTGCGAATACAATTGGCATTTGGTTGGATGAACCACGTGAGCACCCTTCACCATCCCACATCTGTCCAAGGAGTTGTGGAGCTGCCGACAAGCTCGATTGTGAGGTGAAAAAAGAAATGGGGCAAAATCACCCCCCCCCCCCATCATTCAGGAGCATCATTGAAATGTGTAATTCAGTATACTTCAGTAACATTACAGCCAATGAAACTTAACTCACCTTGTCAATGTACACTGAAAGTAATGTCACGTTTTTATTGTTTGTTTTCAAGAGGAAAGAATGGTTGAGAGGAGCTCTTGCAGAAGTGGCCAAAGGACAAGTCAGTGAAGTGGAGCAAATGAAGGAGTGTATGCGGGTGCTGCTGAGAGAGGGAGGGGGGGAGAGGGGGAGAGAGGGAGAGGAGGATGGGGAGGATGAAGAGGAGGGCGAGACAGAAGAGGCACTGGAGTTTCTCTCAGAGCTGTGTGAAAACCTGGACAATGCTCGAGGTAAGATTCCCAAGCAAAAATGTCCTATACAGTAGTGCTGGGCGGTATACCGAATACCGGTGTTTATTTTTATTATGATATAAATGTTTTATATACCGGGATACCGGTGTATTTAAATACATAACGTCCGGAACGCTACACTGCGCGACACTGTTTCAGTTAGGACCCTTTCCAATGTGGCGCTTCTAAACACGCATGGTGCAACTGCGAGTCGTGGTGAGGGTAAACAGTAGTGCTCAGGGGCCAGTTGCACCAGCTGGACATGTATGGGTCCTAACTGTACGTCTGACCTAAAATGCCCTTTACGTCAGACTTTATATTTATACCTGTTGCACCAGCCGGGCATAAGCTCTCAATGAGCTACGCATAGTAGCTAGCAGGCACAGCCAGAGTGCAGAGTGCTGATTTATATAAATTATTTAAAATGTATTGTTTTTCTGACTCTCTGATTGCATTAAGATTTAGCTGTAATTTCTTTGGAGAAAGACCGTTTTGTTCAATCGAAGATATAGGGCACATTATTTACGTTAGCAGCGAACTACATGGATTATGAATCAAATGCCTGGAAATAGCCAACGTGTTGTTTGTTAAAACGGTACTAACTACGTTAGAAACAAATCTTGATCAGTCACTTTCAGCTATGCGATCCATCCCAATATGTAAAACATTGTGTTTTCCATCACTACAGTATTGAACATTAATGCTTGTTAAGACTGACGCTTCATTTGCCCTTCCTCATGCTAAACTGTGAATACATTTTCTGTTCTCTTTCTCAAGTTAAGCGATGCTGGTTGTTTTGTCTAACTAAAGTTGGTTAAAGCAGCAAATTACATGTATTTTTCATACCGTAGTGCACAGCACACACAGGCATTCTTTGGCTTTGTAACTCAGAACGGGTTTAGCTATTTACATTTCTCTTGCATGCACATCGAATTTAGGGATCAATTCATTATTAGTGGAATTTATAATTACATGAAAATAATATGTTTTTTAAGCCAATGTAATGCAAGTATTTTAATGGTAGCTTCTCTTTTCTTTTACACTTTATGGCTTATGGAACGAAACGGTTGCCAGGGGGCAACGTTGGAACATTTAAAAACCTTTCTTCGTCCATTTTATCTATTTGGATTAGGGAAAGAACACTGTCTAGAAAGGATCACTAGTACTATTCTGATCTCACAGAGGCGCATTGCTTACAATGGACTTAGTTACGACTAGTCTTATTTTTATTTGGTGCAACAGCTGTAAATTCTACTCACAACATCGGATACGAGCAATTTGCTCCACCCCCTTAGTCGCAAAAGTACATCTTGGAATATCAAAAAATGTATGAATCTACTGCAATAATTCCTCTCTCAACCACTAGAAAATGCTGGGATCACCTGATTATGCATGGAAAAAAATAAAAATACCATCATATACCGTGAAACCCGTAGAATTTTGAAAAATATCGTGATATACATTTTTGGTCATACCGCCCAGTACTACTATACAGTAATTTTATCAGGTAGGAATGAGGAACAACGCAATCATGTTTTCAGTAATGATTGTAAACCAATTTTGTTTCAAGCAATTTACAGCTGTAAAAAGTGATGTCATGTCATACCCATGGTATACCTTGTGCATTATTGCTTACACATACCATGGCTATCAGCCAACCAGCATTCAGATTTCAAATTGCCAGTTTTCTAATAATAGCTAAGAATGGTGCTGACTTTCACTCTCTTACAGACCTGATGACCCTCGGTGGTTTGGACATCTGTATGACAAAGTGCTTAAACCATCCTCATGGCAGTGTCAGGTGGCGTGCAGCCCAGCTCATTGCGTGCTGCGCCCAGAACATGCCCGAGGTACAGTGTCACCTAGTGGGCCAAGGGGCGCTACCCAAACTGCTGCAGCTGACTGACTCAGATCCACACCCTACTGTTCGTGTAAAGGCACTCTATGCTGTTTCCTGTAAGTGTTTTCCAGTATTAAGTGCCAGTGTTATTGTAGCGGTCTAAGCTCCCGACTCCAAGCTACATGGGGTTTAGAGCCCCGGCTCGGTCGACTGTCTGTGCCCTTCCTCTCTGTCTCCCCCTACCTGTCTGTGCCCTTCCTCTCTGTCTCCCCCTACCTGTCTGTGCCCTTCCTCTCTGTCTCCCCCTACCTGTCTGTGCCCTTCCTCTCTGTCTCCCCCTACCTGTCTGTGCCCTTCCTCTCTGTCTCCCCCTACCTGTCTCCCTGGCCTCTGCTTCATTCTGTAAAAGAAAAAAGAAACACAAAAATATATAAACCAGTAATAATGTTGAGTGAAATTGTGCCCTGAGGTTTACTACATATTCTGATAAAAAGGCTGTGATTTGTATGTAAAGGTTGAGTCTCTATATACTGGATTAGAAAATAATTGCCTTTTTTTACTTGTATTAGAGCTAATCCAATGTATCTAATATATTTAATCTATTAGAATTATTTAAAAAATCTACCAGTGAATTACAGTTTTGCTCCCTGTATGAATAAAAGTAAATAAATATCTGTGTTCCACATCCACTCAGGTCTGGTTCGTGAACAGGAAGTAGGGCTCAGGGCCTTCCTGTCACACGATGGCTTCTCTGTGTTAATGAGAGGCATGCAATCTGACAATGAGAAACTAAGGACCAAGTCTGCCTTTCTGCTCCTCAACCTGCTGACAGCCCACCCAGAGCACAAAGGTGTGCACATGTTGGCACTGACACACACACACACCACTGCCTTTTCCCAGTGTGACAGTGAGATATATTTGGACACTATCTGGATCAGGGCTCCCCATTTTCAATCTATATTTAGTCTTGAATTCCAGATTTGTAACAGAGGAAGCACATAACTGCTTTTGAAATGTGGAATTGGACAGCCCTGGTCAAGAAAGGGTTATTATTTTGTTATCGTAATGTGTCAAAAGGTAATGCCACACTGTGAGTGACCTAGTAAAAGAATTGAATCTGGTACCTGTCTCACAACTAAAGAACTTTATACTAAAGTAACCCATCTACGTCTCTCAGATACAGTTATCTCTATGGGTATGGTACAGCAGCTAGTCGCCATCCTGCGGACCCCTCACTCCCACTTCCATGAACATGTGCTTGGCGCCCTCTGCTGGTAATTACATGAGCAGACAGTTGGGGAAATGGGGACGAGGTCAATATCTTTTCACTCAATTCAGAGAATGAATCATGACTATGCATTATTATAAATCATTAAAGAGGATTGGCGTTTCAGTGTTCTTCCTGAATTGACCAAGGAAAGTAAAATGAAAGGACCATAGCTCTGAAATCATTAATGGAGATTTAGTAACACAGCAAGCATCTGTTTCCAGCTTGGTGGAGGAGAATGCTCTGGGACTGAGGGACTGTCGAAGCCCTACACTGGGGCTGGATGACCTACTCAACCAACGGGCCAATGAGCTGAAGGGGAGAGAGGAGTGCCAGGTTGGTATTTTTTACATATTTTGAGTGTTTTACATCTTATGCCAATAGGCTACCAACTTCATTGTATTCACATGCTTAAGTCCTTCAGAGTTGTTGCCCTTCATTATTTTTCTCCTGCTTGTAGGAAGAGTTGGACTACTGCAAGCGCTTGCGCTCTTCATGTTTTCAAGTACGGCAACCCGACGAAAGTGCAATGGATCGCTGAAATCCCAGCCGCTTCTGCTGTGCCGCCAATGGCTGAGAAGCTGGAGAAATTTTCATTTGAATTAAAAAATCTCTTCTTGAGGACTTTTTTAATGTTGCTATTTGTGGAGTCAGTGGGTTAGCAGAAAATGATAACATTTTGCCCGCTTTAAAATAAAATAGTTCTTGTCAGTTTACCCACCTTTTGCAGAAAAATGCATTGAAGCTGTACAATTCATCACAACTGGCTATGACCACCTATTTCTTTGTTTATTTTTGAACAATTACAACCCTGATTAGGACATAAATGACCTGATGCCTGAATCTAAAAGTATAGCCTTGGCTAGGCTTCAAAGAGCTCAGACAACTACCAAGCCAGCTGATTCAAACTTTATCTATAGCATCGGCCCTTATGCCCTTTGCATTGATATGGCTCTATGTGTCTTCAAGCTGATTACTTCCACTTGACATCTTGCCAAATATACTGTTAATGACATGGACAGCAGATTCTCCCCTGGTTGCTGGCACATGCTCCCCTAATTGCAGTTCTACTACTCTCTGGGGTTCATTCTTGTCACCATTTGGCAAAATGTACAGTTTTTACTTCAAAATAGGCCATGCACGTGAACTGTTTAGATCTGCAATTAAAAAACATTGGGGGGGGTCTATGTGTCATCTAAGTCATATGCGAATTAGCAGAACACTGTTCTGTTTTGTGAATCTACTTCACCCTGTGGAGATATTTTTCCTTGTTTTGCCATCCTGTGTCACACATGACGCGCGTGCTAGAACATCTTCCTGTCTGCTCTCCTGCCGTCTGCTAAACTGTGCTTCTGTTAGATAGGCCGTCTCGTATCACAAACCTAATAGAACTTTTAGCTGCCTCAGCAGCTACTGTAGCTACACTTACAGGCAATGATGAACACACTCACAATAAGCGGTCAATTTCTTGTAACTTGCTAAGGTAGCTCGCTAATGTTGCACCCTTGAAATAACCAGTCACTTCAGAGTATCTTCATTATTTTGTAAATTTTATGAATGCCCTGGTTCAATTACAAATATTTGTAGCTTTAAACAACTTCTATTCAACTCTATTTCTCTTAATTATTAAGAAATCAATAACATGCAATTTAATGTAATTAATTTGTGATTTCAAATAAACTGTTTTCTAATAGATGCCACTGAGTTTTTTATTTTTAGTACTGCTTATTTGAGGACCCCCTTAACGATACATTTGTAGCAGTAAGATTACATAAATTCTTGGGTGTTTTTCCCTATATACTCATGCTAAAATTGACTGTATATCTACATTTTAAAGCTGATAATAAAAAAATCTTGTCACATATGTCACGTTTCACCCTTGAAGAGTTTGCACCCCTGACTTAATTCAACATTAGATTATACATTGCTGCTCGAAAGCTTGTGATCCCTTTAGAATGTTATATATATCTGCCTAAATAATGACCTAGAGTTGTATGCAAAGGTTTAGGCACCCCTGACAATTTCCATGATTTTCATTTATACATTTCAGTAATTCAGTAATTAGAAATTACATTTTGATCTATCAAAGCACTGAAGGGCACAGTAATATTTCAGTAGTGAAATGTGGTTTGTTGGATGAATAGAAAATGGGCAATATGCATCAAAATGAAATTATACAGATGCATAAATTTGGGCACCCCAACAGAAATATCACATCAATATTTAGTTAATATTGCCTCCTTTAGCAGAAATAACAGCCTCTAGTCTCTACGCTTCCTATAGTCTGTAATGAGGGTATTTTGGAACACTCTTCGTCGTAAAACATCTCCAGTTCAGTTAGGTTTGATGGTTGCCAAGCATGGACAGCCCGCTTCAAATCACCCCACATATTTTCAATGATATTCAGGTGTGGGGACTGGGATGCCCATTCCAGAACATTGTACTTCTTCCTCTGCATAGATGCCAGAGTAGATTTTGAGCAGTGTTTTGGGTCGTTGTCTTATCCAGCCCTGGCATAACTTCAACTTTGCGACTGATTCCTCTACATTATTCTCAAGTATCTGCTGATATTGAGTGGAATCCATGCGACCTTCAACTTTAACAAGATTCCCAGTACCGGCACTGGTCACACAGCCCCCACAGCATGATGGAACCTCCACCACATTTTACTGTTGGTAGGAAGTGTTTGTCTTGGAACTGTGTTATTTTACCACCATGCATAACGCCCCTTGTTATGACCAAATAAATCCATCTTTGTTTCATCAGTCCACTGCACCTTCTTCCAAAATGAAGCTGGCTTGTCCAAATGTGCTTTTGCATACCTCAAGCGACTGTGGAGTGTGTGCAGAAAAGGGTTCTTCTGTGTCACTCTCTCGTACTGCTTCTCCTTGTGCAAAGTGCGCTGAATTGTTGAATGATGCACAGTGACACCATCTGCAGCAAGATGATGTTGTAGGTCTTTGGAGGTGGTCTGTGACCTGTAATTGACCATTCTCACCATCCTTCGCCTTTGCCGATCTGATATTTCACTTCTGGCCTTAACAAGAACTGTGCCTGTGGTCTACCATTTTCTCTCTATGTTCCTCACAGTGGACACTGACATCTTAAATCTCTGCAATAGCTTTTTGTAGTCTTCCCCTAAACCATGTTGAATAATCTTTGTTTTAAGGTCATTTGAGAGTTGTTTCGATGGCCCACTGTTGCCAAACTTCAGAGGAGAGTCAAAGAGAACAACAACTTGCAATTGGCCACCTGAAATACCCTTTCCCATGATTGGATGCACCTGTCTATGAAGTGTAAAACTTAATGAGCTCACCAAACCAATTGTGTGTTCCACTTATCAGTGCTAGATAGTTACAGGTTTTCAAATCAACAAAATGACAAGGATGCCCAAATTATGCACCTGTCTTATTTTGTTTTGATGCACATTTTCTGTTAATCCTATGAACCTCATTTTCCTACTGAAATATTACTGTCCAGGGGTGTCGGACTGGGGGAGAACTGTCTATGCATAGGGCCAAGGATCTTGTGCTACACCCCTGACTATGTCCTTCAGTTATTTGACAGCTCAAAATGAAGTTGATGATCAAAATACACAATTATTTATAAATGAAAATCATGGAAATTGTCAGGGGTGCCTAAACCTTTGCATACGACTGTAAAATATCAACCGATATTCACACAAGTCTTAAAAGTAGATAAAGAGATCCCAATTACACAAATGAGACAGATCTTTTACTTAGTCATTTATTCAGGTAAAAATGATACATTATTACATTTCAGTGACTGGCATAAGTACACTTACCTAAAGGATTATTAGGAACACCATACTAATACTATGTTTGATCCTCTTTCGCCTCCAGAACTGCCTTAATTCTACATGGCATTGATTCAACAAGGTGCTGAAAGCATTCTTTTGAAATGTTGGCCCATATTGATAGGATAGCATCTTGCAGTTGATGGAGATTTGTGGGATGCACATCCAGGGCACGAAGCTCCCGTTCCACCACATCCCAAAGATGCTCTATTGGGTTGAGATCTGGTGACTGTGGGTGCCATTTTAGTACAGTGAACTCATTGTCATGTTCAAGAAACCAATC
>JACXGM010009389.1:9389-27751 GCA_016801145.1 Umbra pygmaea
GTTACATGAATATGCCATTACAGAGTCAAATTCAGAGCATAGGTGAAAAATCATCCTGTTAACTAGCCCTTTCGTTTACTTCAGCAGATGTTAAAGCTATTCCCTAATTCTAACAAGATTATCAGTCATCAATTTATGGGGAATTCATAATGATATCACATCGGATAGTAGGCTTTAGTACTAAATGGTAGACTATAGTTAAAAAAAAGTGCTTAGAACTGCTAATTCTGCAGGCAAAATAGAAAATAAGATTTAGAAGTGTTCATTTTTTAAAATATAATGAAAATAAGTAACTTATTTACAAATATAATTGAAAGATATTGCTTTCTAATCAAATCCAAACATTCAAATGAAGTATTTTGCGCTGGTCACTGTCACCAGGTCGGACAATGCATTCAAACACTAGAGACTCATTGCGTCTTACAACTCTCGCTCCCTACATCTGAAAACCGGTCAGTGCACAGCAAAGTGAGAAATATGAGTTTCTTCATCACTAACATGATACACGGTCAACATCACCCCTTCATCCAAGAGTTGCAAAACATAGCAGGGAACATAAAGAGAACCAACATCAGAGGTAGTCACAGTATATTGGCTAACTACTCAAGTCACCATATAAGATTACATTAGCCTATTAAGGCAAAACCAATCTTCCTTCCAGCTATTGGTAGTTTGCCAAAAATCAGGAATAGGCCTATTTTTTTTATATGATTGTTTATTGACAATACCCTGTTAAAAAAATCTATAATTATTAGCAATGAATTTAATAGATGTGTTACATAAATATGCAATTACAACAGATTCATCAATCAGATTATGTCTAACTCTAAAAACATTATCAGTCATCAATTTACTCTGTCCGCATGCAAGATGCTGTTTTGTGCACAACAACTTTCTCATTTGGCCCTGCCGATGGTTGTACAGACCAAAAAAGATGAGCTGAAAAATTACATTCTGTGGAGCGGGCTTTTCTTTGTGTGTGTGTGTGTGTGTGTGTATATGTGTGTGTAACATGCTGGGACACACAAGGTGGTATTGTACATGTAGTACAGGTAGGCTATGTTATGAAGAAAATAAGTATCCATTGCTACTATAAAGGAAAAGAAAAAAGAAAAAGATTCCTTCCTATCCATTGCTGCCCCTGGGGAAATAAAATAATTCCCTACCAACCCATGACCTCAACTGACAACCAACAGGAACCAAACATTTTTTTGGCCTTATAATTGCCAATACCGATAGTTTGGAAAATGCCTAATATCGGCCGATAATATCAGCCCGTCGATATATCATATATCATGCACTCATAATTTTACACTACATGGCACCTTCTATCATTGAACCTCATTGTATCTTATGTTTCCTGCAGGTATTTAGTGGTGTGTTGATAGGCAAATTGTAGAGACTGTGCACCAATACTGACACTAGAAACAAGTAGTATTAATCAATTGGGATTTCCTACGGTGTGCAAAAAACGGTCAAAGGATCGTCTGATTAATCATACTTATTTTGCATAGGCGCATTCTTAATTCTCTTCGTAAATACAAATTTTGGATTTTTTAAATGCAAGCTTGATAATATATACCAACACTAGTTAGTTTTTTTTCGCCAGTGAGACTGGGCTATTAAGACAAGAAAATAGGCCAGTTTGAATATACGTGTGTATTTGTGTACGCACTAACATTAATGTGGGTACTACACTTTGGCAATAGCTGGTTATATATAATCAGCACTTGGGGGGTTGGGTGTTTAACATTTGTGTTGGGTGTTTAACATTTGTATCACAAAGACTAGCTGAGTGCCCATTAATGGAGGTCTGGGCGAGGGGAGATTATGTGTCACCTTTCTACAAAAATGATGTGCACTTTGTAAGGGTGCATGCAATGCTAATATTTGGTACCATTCCAGGCATTTATGGTGGGGTTATTTACGAGATACACCCTTGGTTCCATTAGCGACTGCAATGGAACAACCCTGCATAAGCTTTTTTCACTTTTATAACAAGTGAAAAAAGCTTATGCAGGGTTGTTTGGGTCGAGGTCAAGGTGCAAAGGACCATAGGGTTATATTACTCCGAACCATCACTTTAATGGTTCCAGGTGATTTCCCTTCCTCCGACAAATGTATTAATCTCACAATTCTAAGAGTCATCCTCACGCAATGCACACCAGCTCTCAAAGAGCCTCCATCTGCATGCGTTATTTTTGGCAGTAGAGACCGCACGTGCGCATCGAATCGTTTGAAAAATGTTCATAGGCAGACCACTGCGGCTCAATCTCTCCCGTTCAGGGCCAAGACCCAGAGGAGCTAGGTTAGGATGGAGGGGGTGTCCCCTGAGCCAGAACCAGCGCGTCCCGGTGGAACGGAACACGCCATAGAGGTGCACAGAGCTTCTCCATCATTTCCGGAAACCAAGCAGCTCCCGCTCTCTCTAGAGCAACTAGGATCAGAGACACTTACTCCTGTTGCACTCTCTACATCAGGTGTAGGAGATGCCATACAAGGGGGAAAACAGAGGCCCCCCAGCCACCTCGGAAACACGAGTGCATCCACCCTTAGTGGGGGGTTGTCTGATGGTCTCAGGGAGTGAGTGTTCTCTTTCGAGGGAAACAGTTCCACTTGTGCTCTGCCAAACCTGTTCCAATTCTTTTTCATCAGGTCTGGGTGTAGGGACCATTTGACATGAGTTTTGCCCCAACTCCATAACTCCACCGCCAGCTTGTGCTAGCGAAGGACTTCACCTCCCCTTGTCGATCTAAGTAGGCTACCGTCACGCCGTTGTCCGGCCCAATCCATACGTCGCGACCAGTCACGCAAAGTGGCACGGAACCAGTAACACCGCTCTGATCTCCAGGCGGTTTGTGTGTTCTGAGTGGTAGGGTGACTCACCAGGTCCAATCTGATGCCGGTAAACCATTGTTGTGTTTTCAACATGTGTAGTAGGCTCAATGGCACCTCTACGTGTGCGGCTGACATCAGGCCTGAGAGTGACATGATGCGTCTCACTGTCACCACTCCGGAGGGCCTGCAACGCTCGGGTGCTGGAATGAGAGATTGTTTCCTGTCCTGAGACATGCAGGCTCTAATGTTAAAGGAGTTAAGCCGGAGGCCCAAATAAATCACCATCTGGAAAGGCCATAGCGTGCTCTTTTCCAGTTTCAGGGCAAAGCCCAGAGCCATCAGGTGTTCCATTGTCTCCAATGTGTGAGACATGGCCTGTTCTGGGGACCTGGCTAAAAACAGGTTGCCTAAGTTGGCAAAACACCTGAGGCATCTCCTCAGAGGGAGCAGTGTGGTCTTGACGATTTTGGAAAGAATTGGGGGGGCTAGAGCGCCCTGGAAAGCGAAACGAAGGACACTCCAGTGTCCTCCAGCATTCTCTACATGAAAGTAAGCATCTTTCAGATCTATGCTCGTGAAGAAAATGCCCTGCTGGACACACTCTATCAAGTGTTTTAACGTCACCATCCGTTAACGTCAGCTTTGGTACAAGGGAATAAGTGGAGTAAAACTCTCTCCTCGTCCCCAGTGGGGATCAGCGAGTTCACTGATTTCTGTAGTAATTGTGTGATTTCGTCCTCCAGAGAAACCCCCTGTGCCTGTGACGTCACACGGGATTCCCTGAATCCCTGAAATACGGGGGGAGCGCGTCGGAACTGAAGGGAATGGCCCCTCCAAATTGACATAATTAGCCATCTGGGGATGAAACACCTCGCTAGTCACAGAGAGGAAAAGAGAGTGGGCGAGCTACTGTCTCTGTTTCACGGGTAGTAAGAAGAGGTGAAAAGCTAGCTAGGCCCCTGCCGCCGCTCCTCTCAACCCGATCGGAGGGGAAGAGATCACGGGTAGCCTACATGAAAAGGGCATAGCGTGTGGTGGCTGCCCTGAGGGCAACACGGCCAAGGATAATTTCTCTGGTAATGCACCGTCAGCCCCAGCGCGCTGTCTGCATTCCCGCTGGGGGAAGCCTCCCTCTCCACCGGAAAAATAGACAGCGCGGATTTCGCTTTTATATAGGGTGATGTGTGTTAAGGGGAACAGACAGAGAGTGCAGAGAGAGGTTATCAGAGCACGACCCAATCATTCTTCTCATAAGTGAAGTTGATGGCACCTTATAGCGTGTACTGAGAGAAAAAGGTTTTTCTCGCTTTGCTCTAATTTCACTTCTTAGTAGGGGTTTCCATATACTTTTGGCTATATACTGTAAGTGGTGTACATGAGAAAACAGGGTGTCAGAAAAATAATCCTGCTTTAAGTAACCATACCTCGTTTTCCTCTGTCATCATCCCGGCACCTTAATCGTTTAGCTTTCTTGCTCTTTGTCAAGGATCCAGCCTTGTACATATTTACTTGGACTATAAATATTAAAATCAGAATTTGAGATGTTTTACAAATATATATAACACAAATTTAATGGAAATTTAATGGAAGTACAGAATACATAGTGCTTGCATTTTTCTTGAAATTAGACCTGTTCATTTTGTAGTATCATTACATATACTTTTCAAGTAAATATGTAGGGAAGAATACTTCTGTTCAATTAACATACATAAATGCAGCATGTCCCAAGTTGATTTTTGTATTGTAAAAATATTATGTATAACACACCTATAACATATAGCATTGAGCATTGTTAAAGCATGGTACTTGCAATGCTCGAAATAAAGAATGGGTGAAAAATTATAAAAATGTATGCATTATTAATGTCTGTTGCTCTGGATAAGAAAATGGCAATTCAATGCTCATCAGATCAATAAAATTCCGCTTTAAAGTTTAGTTTTAGATTCCCCAATGTTGGAATTGTTTAGCTATTATATTATAGCGGAAAAAATAGAAGAGTACTACTAGTACTATTCCCTTTTTCAGCTACAACATGTGTAAGATTTATATATCATTGTATATTTGTATATCATTGTAATATGCCTATAGAAATTCTACAGTGACCTTACCCAAGGGAGGTTGATTAATAGTCGCTGACTGTAAAAATAATGCTTGCTTGCCTACCATAATCCTCATCCAGAGCATTTTTCTCAAATTGTCTGCCGCATTTTCTAGTGTTATGGCAGGATGATGTCATCTGTTGGATTCAAAAGTAGAAAATTAGCCTTGGTTAACTACATAACAATTGTTTCAAATTAGGAAGGCAGGATACCCTAATAAGCTAATCACGAACCACTGCACAGAATGGAGAGGATAATTAAATGTTTTGGCTAACTATCGTAGCTAGCTAGGTAGCTCATTTTACCTAGCCAATCATCGAGCTAGCTATCAGATAACCTTGGCTAATGTTCAAGATAGCTAGCTTATCTCTCACTCTACAATAACTATCTAACAAACTGCAAGAAACTTTTGTAATTTTCAAAGGTAGTATATCCTTGTAGTAGCCTATCCTTTAGGCTACTACAAGGATATTAACAATTTATATTGTTATAGAACTGTACCGGAAAGTCAGTTGTTTTATATAACAACATAATTAGTTCAAACCAGGGCTTAAACAGGTTTAAACAAGGTGAGGTGCTTTTAGTTTTATAGTTTGGTATTTCAGTTGTTGTGTGCAGTTGGATTTTAGGTTATAAGAAATTTATTTCATATATTGGTTTGTACAAATCATCATGGTTGTTGTTACATTTAAAGGCAATGCAGTTATCCATGCAGAAAACGCAGAAGAAGCATCAGGGCTGGGACCATTTTCTCTCGTTCTCATTCAAGCCTTTTCACCTGGATGAAATACATACACAGTTAGGCTGTTAAAGTGGCCACAAGTTCATTCTTTGGAGTTTATTTTTAAAATCATATTTGAGGCAATTCCTACAGATTTATTTACCTATTCTTTTATTTCCAATGTTTTTCCCTGTACTAATTGATCATGTACAATTCCCCTGGTGTAACATTCCCCAGTTCCCCTTCCCTGAGGACTACAGCTTCCCTATCCTAGACTGCTCAGAAATTACCAAACTCTGTACACCTGCTCTCACCCAGTCTGTATTTAAGGCTTACACACACCATTGCCTCTTCGCGAGTTATTGTAAGTAATTCTTTTCTTCCTACTGAGCATATATTCTTGGATTGTTATTCTGGCCTGACCCGTGCATTGTTTTTTCAGTATTGTGTTTTGGAGTATCCTCTGTACCTTCACCTGATCTGTTCCTGCCTTGCTTCTAATAGTTTTGCTTGTTTGAGAAACGTGTTTCCCTCTCCACGGTCACAAGAGGCCGCTGTTCCCGCTCCACGGCCACAAGAGGCCGCTGTTCCCGCTATACGACCACAAGAGGCAGCTGTTCCTGCTCCACGGCCACAAGAGGCCGCAGCTCCCACTCCTCGGCCACAAGAGGCCACAGTTCCCGCTCCTCGGCCACAAGAGGCCGCAGTTCCCGCTCCTCGGCCACAAGAGGCCACAGTTCCCGCTCCTCGGCCACAAGAGGCCGCAGTTCCTGCTCCTCGGCCACAAGAGGCCGCAGTTCCCGCTCCTCGGCCACAAGAGGCCGCAGTTCCCGCTCGTCGGCCACCAGAGGCCGCAGTTCCCGCTCCTCGGCCACCAGAGGCCGCTCCCGCCCAAGCCTCCCGGCCACCAGTGGCCGCTCCCGCTCAAGCCTCCCGGCCACCAGTGGCCGCTCCCGCTCAAGCCTCCCGGCCACCAGAGGCCGCTCCCGCTCAAGCCTCCCGGCCACCAGAGGCCGCTCCCGCTCAAGCCTCCCGGCCACCAGAGGCCGCTCCCGCTCAAGCCTTCCGGCCACCAGAGGTCGCTCCCGCTCAAGTCTCCCGGCCACCAGAGGTTGCTACACCACCATCAGTCGAGCCTTGCCTTGTCCCGGAGCCTGAGCCTTGCCATGTCCCGGAGCCTGAGTCTTGCCTTGTCCCCGTGCCTGAGCCTTGCCTTGTCCCCGAGCCTGAACCTTGCCTTGTCCCCGGACCTGCCCTGCTCCCCGGGCCTGCCCTTTTCCCTGAGCCAGAGCCTTCTCTTGTTCCTCCTCCAGTCCCCGTGCCAGTGCCTGACTCAGTCCCGGTGCTTGCCCTAGTCCCCGTGCCGGTGCCTGCCCTAGTTCCCGAGCTGGTGTATGCCTCTGAGCCATTGTCTGCACCAGTCCCTGTGCCATTGCCTGTTCCATTTCCTGATCCTTTCCCGGTCGCTGAGCCTGCCCTTGTCCCAGAGCCTGCCCTTGTCCCAGAGCCTGCCCTTGTCCCAGTGCCTTTGTCTGCCCCTGTCCCAGTGCCTTTGTCTGCCCCTGTCCCCGTGCCTGTGTCTGCTCCTGTCCCCGTGCCAGTGTCTGCCCCTGTCCCCGTGCCAGTGTCTGCCCCTGTCCCTGTGCCAGTGTCTGCCCCTATCCCCGTGCCAGTGTCTGCCCCATTCCCCATGCCAGTGTCTGCCCCTGTCCCCATGCCAGTGTCTGCCTCTGTCACCGTGCCAGTGTCTGCCCCTGTCCTCGTGCCAGTTCCTGCCCCAGTCCCCGGGCTTGCGCCTGCCCCGGTCTCTGTGCCCCTCTCTGTGTCTGTCTGTTTGTCTGTGTCTGTCTGTGCTGTATCCTTCCAGGTTCCTGTGTTTGCCGTGGTTCTGGTGCCTGGTCCGGCATTGCCTCGGCCCACCAAGCCCCCTCTGGCCTGGCCGCCTCCCGCGGGGCTATTGACTCCGCCTTTGTCAGCCCGGACTCTGGTGCAGCCTGCCTGGCCTCCACCTCGTCCTTTGCTTCTGCCTTGCTCGGCCGGACCTCCGCCTGCCCGGACTCAGCCATCCGGCCCGTCGCTACTGCCTCTGTCCTCCGGACCACCGTTGCTTCTTCGTCCCTCTGGTCTGCTGCTGCTGCCTCCGCCCTCCGGCCCGCCGTTACTGCTTCGTCCCTCCAGTCTGCTGCTGCTGCCTCTGCCCTCCGGCCCGCCATTGCTACTTCGTCCCTCCGGTCCACTGCTGCTGCCTCCGCCCGCCGAGACTCCCTCCACCAGCCTGGTCTGCTCATCTGCTTCGCCCTGGAGTGCCTCCGCCGCCCTGGTTTCCGCCGCTATGGTCTCCTGCCTGGGTCTTCTGCCACCTGGTGTCCTCTGACGTGTTTGCTGTTTGGCGCCTCAGGAGCTGCGCCTTGGGGGGGGGTTCTGTAACATTCCCCAGTTCCCCTTCCCTGAGGACTACAGCTTCCCTATCCTAGACTGATCAGAACTACAATTTCCAAACTCTGTACACCTGCTCTCACCCAGTCTGTATTTAAGGCTTACACACACCATTGCCTCTTCGCAAGGTATTGTAAGTAATTCTTTTCTTCCTACTGAGCATATATTCTTGGATTGTTATTCTGGCCTGACCCGTGCATTGTTTATTCAGTATTGTGTTTTGGAGTATCCTCTGTACCTTTGCCTGATCTGTTCCTGCCTTGCTTCTGATCGTTTTGCCTGTTTGAGAACCGTGTTCCAGCCATTTCCCTGCCTGTCTGAGTATCAGAGTCCCTGCTAAGCCTCGGCCTGTCTGATTACCTGTATTCCTGTTTTTGACCTCTGCCTGCCTGACTACGGATATTAGCCTTGCCCCTGACTGCTTTGTCTGAAGGAATCATTATATACTGCTGTTTATTCTCCTGTACCTATTACATTACATATTGGAATTTTACATTCTGCCTGAGCCCCATCATTACACCTGGGCCGTAATTTATAAAACTTTGCGGTGGATTTGCATCAGAAGTGGCGTATGGACGAAATATAGGACATGTGTACGCAAAGAAATATTCAGATTTATAAAACCGTGCGCATGCACGTCCTATGCGTTTTCCCTTTATAAATCACAATCAACTCTAAATGTGGCGCAGCTTTTGCAGCTGCATGTCACGCCCCTAATTGCCCATAGATAGTCAGTGAACCGCCCCCAAATTAATATTCATTGATTGAGAATTCAAAAAACCAAAAACAAAACTTCACTCAATGTGAAGTAGCCTAGAAATTATTGTTGGCGAAGTGTAAAAGAGAAGGAAAATGTTGTTTGAAGGGCACAGTGTGGCCATTTTTAATGCCATAAAGGCGTTGGAGTGGCAAAAGTTTGCAAACACTATGACGCAGCCTGAGAGTCGGACCATGGCCGAAATATAAAAAAGTGGTCAGAAGGATTAGTTAAATTAGTGAACAACATGTCTGCATCACAAATTATTTGGACATTGATGTGGAAATGTGGAATGGAAATGCTTACATTAATGGAAATGCTTACATTAATGACAGCATTTCTGTCTCATTCGGTGCCCTCACTCGGTGCCCACGAGTGCAGTCAATAGCACTGATACGTTTGGGAAACCGGACATATAGCTGCAAATTGTAATTTGCAATGCAAATAGGAAAATCAGCCATGTCTTTACTCAGAATTACTCAGGCTCAAACCACGACTCACTTATGGCAACTTTTCCTTGAGGAATCCCCCCTTGGATGGGTGGCTGTGGAGGGGACAACAGCTATCTGTTAAAGACATGGTTAATGATGACACAATTAATGATCCCAGCAAGTGCGTAAAATGCCGTTTAATCAAAAACACACACACAAACACGCAGTGTAGCCTAATTGAACAAACATTTGGCTCACTGAAAATGCACGTCAGGTGTTTGGATAGAACAGGTACACTACTCAAGTTGCAGCATTCTTTGTGGCTTGTTGTATTTTACGCAACATTTCCATGAATCATGGATGTGTTGATGACATTAATTAGGAAATATTAGAGGACTTCAGGAAACGTGATGTTGAAATGCGTGCCAGCCACTTAAATGCCCAGAAATGCAGAACGGAAGTGGAAAGCTTATTTGACAGAAGAGTAATCTCGGTCAAATGTTAGACTACATTGCAAAAATATTGCCATGCATTCATAACCTTGTGATTCAGTGAGAGTGAGTCCAAAATATTGCAAAGTAGGCTATGTCTTGTGACATTTCTTTATTTACATTTTGAAAAAGAAAAATCAATAGAAAATCGCCGTTATAATAGCAATCCGTCATGGAACAAGCACGCCTGCTCTTAAAGGGAATGTGAGATGACGATCTGATTGGTTTATTGCACGTTACGCCCAAACCACACCTATGACTAATGAAGCTACTTTAGATCTACCCATTTTAGATATGCGTCGGCCGCAAGAATCATTTATCCCGCCGGTAAAATAGCAACAGCGCCCGGGACCCTCCCACACTATAACTTGCGTTTCGCGTTTGATACTTGCGTTTCAGATCGTTAAAATAGGGCCCTAAGTATTAAATTAACACTCTTCAGTGTCAATTTGGACCTATATAAACACTGAGAGTGTTGATTTAACACAGCCGTTTTTACTGTGAGGAGGAGGCCAAAAAGGGAGAGGAGGAGGCCAACAAGGGAGAGGAGAAGGTCCAGGAGGGAGAGCAAGACAACCTTGCACCATCATTACGGACGAGATGCAAGCAACAGTCATTGACCATGTCATTGTCCATGGCATGACAATGGCTGAAGCAGGACTAAGAGTCAGTCCAAACCTGAGTAGGTTCACCGTGGCCACCATTATCATGGCATTCAGACAACACAACAGGTATTGTACTCTATTGCTTTCTTTGTCACAATACAATTTAACAAGCCTGTGACTGTAGTCTATTGGTTCCAAATCAGTTGTTACTGTATTGTAAAACATGTCAATTGACAACACATATTTCTGTCTTTAGAGTTGAAAGACTGCCACATAGAGGTGGGAGGGTTGCCATATTTACAGCGGCACAAGAAACCCTCATTGTGGATATGGTTCGTGAGAACAACCTTATCAGACTCCGGGAGATCAGAGACAAAGTCATTGCCGATAATGTCAACTTTGAGAGCATTGATGATGTCAGTTTGGCTACAATAGACCGAGTTCTCCTGTGCCAAAAGATGTGGATGAAACAGGTCTATAGGGTTCCCTTTGAGCGCAACTCTGCGCGACACAAAAACCTAAGTTACGAGTATGTGCAAGTAAGTATACATCCTAAGACTGTTGTTCTGAACACCTGTGGACTTTCACATTTTCAAAGAGGATATTACAGTTATACACAAACCAGAAAATATGAACATATCACGTCAGTCCTCAAGGCTCTACACTGGCTCCCAATCACATTTAGGATAGACTTTAAAGTATTATTACTGGTATATAAATCACTCAATGGCCTAGGACCTAAATACATTGCAGATATGCTCATTGAATATAAACCCAACAGACCACTCAGATCATCAGAATTACATCAGCTAGAGATACCAAGGATTCAGACAAAACGCGGAGAATCTGCTTTTAGCTGCTATGCCAGCCGCAGCTGGAACCAGCTCCCAGAGGAGATCAGATGTGCTCCAACAGTAGTCACCTTTAAATCCAGACTCAAAACACATCTGTTTAGCTACACTTTTACTGAATGAACTCTGTGCTAAGTCTGAACTGATTGTACTATATTTTATATGGTTTGTTCCGTCTCTTATATTTCTTAAACTTAAACTATTTTTTCTAACTGTTTTTCACTTGTATTTTAATTGCTTTAATTTTATCTGTTTTAAATTTTTATGTTTTCCTGTTTATGTAAAGCACCTTGAATTGCCATTGTGTATGAAATGTGCTATATAAATAAACTTGCCTTGCCTTGCCTTACAGTTGGACGCAATGGCCAGACCTCATGAGTACCTCTTCCTGAATGAGGCTGGCTTCAACATGCAGAAACGAAGGCAAAGAGGCCGTAACATCATTGGCCAAAGAGCCATCACTGAGGTTCCTGGCCAACAGGGGGGTAATATAACTCTGTGTGCGGCCATGGGTTTCGAGGGGCTTGTCCACCGGCATGCTGTCCTTGGGTCCTACAACACCCAACATCTCCTCACCTTCCTAGAGGAGCTAAAGACATCCTCGTGGACCGCCAACAACATCATCCTGGGCCCGCACATTGTATTTATGTGATCATTTGGGACAATGTACGCTTCCACAAAACAAACCAAATCAGAGAGTGGTTCACCACCAACAGTAAACACTGTTTAAACGTCTGTCTGCCACCCTACTCCCCTTTCCTGAACCCTATAGAGGAGTTCTTCTCATCGTGGAGATGGAAGGTTTATGACAGAGAACCATACACTAGAAGGAACCTCCTAAGGGCAATGGAGCTGGCCTGTGTTGACATCCCAGTGGAGGCCTTCCAAGGATGGATTCACCATTCCAGGGCATTTTTCCCGCGGTGCCTGGCAAGAGACAATATAGCTTGTGATGTGGATGAGGTGATGTGGCCCGATGCAGCTCAGCGACTTGATGCCGCACAGTGATTGTGGTGTGTGTGTGGTGTGAATAAAGTAAATAAAAAAACTTCACACCCTGATCATGTTTTCAAGAGTACTGTTGTGTGCAATAGATACTGTTTTTGCATGGAGTTGTTTATACTCTTCATATGAAACTCACAAATCTAAATGCCTAATCCTCTGCAGAGCTCTAAGAAGATCCATTACTGTAAAGTTTAAAAAAATATGCATTGTCAGTTATGAAACCAAGAACCTTCTCACAAATTGACCATCGTGTTTTCAATTGTTTTGCTGTAGTGTGTAATGATGTGTATAGTGTTTACATTTTTGAAAGCTTCAAGCTGGTCTTTTGGTGTGAAAGTTTGAGTTTTGAAGTGAGAAGGTGTTGTTGTGTTTATGTAGCTTTAGAAAAGGGTGTTGTGTTAAGACATTGGGGAACATGGAGGAAACGTTTGTGAAATGTGTTTTAGCATTTGAGAAAAACTGTAAAGAGACATTTAGATGTTAAGATAACTTCAAAAACCAAAAAAGATGCGTGGGAGTACGTATGCCTTCAAAAAATGTGTCTTTCTGTGAAATGGGCTGTTTTTTTCTGCAGTCTCAGAATGGCAAATATATTGCAGATTTCAAGTGACAAAGTACTGCCACAGGTTATAGGACAACAGGGAATTATTTTCAACTACACTATACCACAATCATTTAATGTATTACAGCTATAGAAAAATTTACATAATTAAATATAATTATTGTAATCACAAACTATATTGAAAAGTAATGTAGGCTATAATTCAAGACATTCATTGTCTTTGTTAGGAGGCTTGTAATGAATACTCCCAAGGTATGAAAAAGAACAATGTTTATTATAAACAGGTATGTTATAGTCGAAAAAGCAAAGGCACAGAGGACAATCCAAGGCAGAATAATTCTCAAACAGAGCAGGGGTCAGGCCAGAATATCAATATAAGAGTATTGGCAAAGGTACAGGGGATAATCCAAGGCAGAATCATAAACAAACAAAGCAAAGGTCAGACCGGAACAACAATACATGAATATAAGGCTCAGTATGAAATAAACAGTACTTACAATACCTCGCAAAGAGGCAATGGAGTGTGTGTGTCTTATATGCTGACTGAGTGAGAGCAGGTGTACTGAATTTGGATAATTGAGTTCGGGTTATGGGAAATGTAGTTCTGAGTAGTCAAGAATAGGGAAGCTATAGTTTCCAGGGAAGAGGAACTGGGAAACGTTACAAGGCTCTGCATTTTAGGTTTGTTTCTGATTTGGTCTTAGTGACTTAGAAGTCCTCTTGAGGACTATTAACTTTTCACAGATTTAGGAGCTGGTTTTAATGCTAAATAGCTTTGTGAAATACTTTTAGATCAAAAATTTAGGAGCCATAAAATTAGGAGACTCCCATTCTTTTAAAGAGTTTCTTGTAAATCAGCGAGTTAGGAGCTAATTTTATGGAATCAGATTTGTGCCAATATCGTCAAACCAAACTTTTTATATATCAAACAAAAATTTGAATTTGAGAGAAAATAAAACTCAGTGAAGCAAAAAACATTGTGTCAAAAGTAAAACTTCTAACTTGCAAACAAACTGTTGGTCTTTAAGTTGTTTGATAATTTGTATTTTTGTTTACAGTTCCTTCTGCTGCTTTCTCACTGATCAGACTTTTGCTCTCAATATCAGCTTTGCGGTTACGCTGCCAGCTCTCTCGTTTGTGATTCCTAATGTGATTCTCAACTATGGATGACTTATCAGTGGTGGCAGTATTGTCTAGCCTTAGAGCTGTGAGCAGCTGTGCGGAGATGTTCTTATTCTCCATGGATTTTCCCAGCACCTTTTAGAATTAGTGCTACAAGAAGAAAATTTCTGTTTGGAAAAGCTAGCCTTGACATTTCTGACTGCCTGTGTGTCCTTCTTGAAGAGCTGCAGGTCACAGGGATTATGCAAGGCTAGAGCAATATGCCACAGAGTTTTTGTGTTGGCTAAGGGCGCTGAGTTCTGGAGTGAACCACGGGCTATATCTACTCTTAGTTCTAAAGTTTTTGAAAGGGGCATGCTTATTTAGAAACGCAAGAAAGTCATACTTAAAGAAAGACCAGGTATCCTCTACTGATGGGATAAGCTCAATATCCTTCCAGGATACCTGGGCTAGATCTAATAGAAAGGCCTGTTCTACCCATTTCAGTGGAGATCTTAGGGAACTCCAACAATAGCCATCCCTGAGCTTGGGTCTAATAGCTCATTAATCTAGGTGTTAAAAGTGAATAATATAAGGTCATAGTTTGTTCAAAAGAGAGTATGAATACATGAATTTAAGAATACTTGACTTTGCCTGCATTACATACCCATTTAAAAAAATGAAAAATGTGCTCTATGGCTATATTGGAGCTTAGAACGGACTTTTACGGTCATGGGGGCAATAGCATACACAAAGTATTATCTGCATAGTGGTTCAGTTTGGAGTTATTTATATCTGAACCAATAGTATGAATTTGAATGGTGAAAAGAACCAGCCCTAAAATTGATCCCTGTGGAAACCTGGTTTAATACCATCACTGGATACCTGTTCTACATGTTAAATAATTTTCAAACCATCTACAAGCAGCCAGGTCGAGTCCAATTGATAAGAGCATAAAGCCCTGTATTGCCCTGCTGGTTTGCTTTTAAAGCTAAGCAGGGTTGGGCCTGGTTAGTCCCTGGATGGAAGACCAGTGCTGCTGGAAGTGGTGTTGGAGGGCCAGTAGGGGGCACTCTTCCCTGCGTAGGGTGCCATCTTTTGGATGGGATGTTAAACAGGTGTCCTGACTCTCTGTGGTCATCAAAAATCCCATGGCACTTATCGTAAGAGTAGGGGTGTTGACCCCGGTGTCATGGCCAAATTCCCAACCAGGCCTCACTTCAATCATGTCCACCTATTAATCCCCCTCCTTCCTAATTGGCATATATAACTACTCACCTCTCCACCTGATAGCTGATGTGTGGTGAGTGTTCTGGCGCAAAATGGCTGCCTTGCATCACCCAAGTGGGTGCTACACATTGGTGGTGGATGAGGTGGGCTTCCCCCTCACTGTGTAAAGCGCTTTGGGTTCCTTGGAAGAAAAGTGCTATATACAGTGCCATGCAAAAGTATTCGGCCCACTTCAACTTTTCGACCTTTTGCCACATTTCAGGCTTCAAACATAAAGATATGAAACTGTAATTTTTTGTGAAGAATCAACAACAAGTGGGACACAATCATGAAGTGGAACGAAATTTATTGGATATTTCAAACTTTTTTAACAAATATTGAGTAATACTTTGTAACGCCACCTTTTGCTGCGATTACAGCTGTAAGTCGCTTGGGGTATGTCTCTATCAGTTTTGCACATCGAGAGACTGAAATCTTTGCCCATTCCTCCTTGCAAAACAGCTCGAGCTCAGTGAGGTTGGATGGAGAGCGTTTGTGAACAGCAGTTTTCAGTTCTTTCCACAGATTCTCGATTGGATCCAGGTCTGGACTTTGACTTGGCCATTCTAACACCTGGATATGTTTATTTGTGAACCATTCCATTGTAGATTTATCTTCCATAAAGGCCAGATTTGTGCAGTATTTGACTGATTGTTCTCCTATGGACAGATTCGCCCACCTCAGCTGTAGATCTCTGCAGTTCATCCAGAGTGATCATGGGCCTCTTGGCTGCATCTCTGATCAGTCTTCTCCTTGTATGAGCTGAAAGTTTAGAGGGACAGCCGGGTCTTGGTAGATTTGTAGTGGTCTGATACTCCTTCCATTTCAATATTATTGCTTGCACAGTGCTCCTTGGGATGTTAAAAGCTTGGGAAATCTTTCTGTATCCAAATCCGGCTTTAAACTTCTCCACAACAGTATCTTGGACCTGCCTGGTGTGTTCCTTGTTCTTCATGATGCTCTCTGTGCTTTCAACGGACCTCTGAGACTATCACAAAGCAGGTGAATTTATACGGAGACTTGATTACACACAGGTGGATTCTATTTGTCATCATTAGTCATTTAGGTCAACATTGGATCATTCAGAGATCCTCACTGAACTTCTGGAGAGAGTTTGCTGCACTGAAAGTAAAGTGGCTGAATAATTTTGCATATTTTTACAAGACAAGAAAGCCTAGAAATGGGTCTATACTTGTTTAAACCACTGGGATCACCACATTTAAAAAGTGAAAGTACTAGTGTCTTCAAACCCTTGGGAATTTAATTTAATTTAACCACGTAAGTTTACTAAGAACAATTTCTTATTTACAGCAGGAGCAATTAGGGTAACGTGTCTTGCCCAAGGACACAATGACATTTGGTTCAGTCAGGAATCAAACTGGCAGCCTTCTGACTACAAGTCTGACTCCCTACCCACTTAGCCATCTGCACAATTATACCAGTAAATGTGAACAATTGGCTAAGGAATTAAAGTTGCTGCAAGAGGAAAAGATGATGAAAGGACTTGTCAGATGTAACCTGCTGAAATAAAAAAAATGGGTCCACAGCTTTACCTAACAAATATTCAGGAGATAAACCAGGTTCTCTCAACATAGTACTGCATCATAACCAGTCCATAAATTACCAGATGTAATAAAATGTTGATTGATCATAAACTTTAATTTTGTTGGTTACAGGTTTAAAATTGAATCATATTAGGCTGAGAGGAGTGGCTGCTTTGTTTTCGGTATTTTATAGGTTTATATAATATTAGTTGAATCACCATGACTGCTAGAATTTGTATTTAATATATTGGTTTTACCTTTATTACAGAGATGGTACACTTGTTTTGTGTTGCTTGAATATCAGCCAGTCACCAGCAAGACCAGTTGGACTAAGAGAGTTCATAACTAACTAATTAACATCATTACTTATTTCTTTCGCTTTCTATTCATTTAATAGAGTTCTGGTTAGTTATGAACTCCCTCTATCTGCTAATTTCTGTGTTAACTAGGAACTTCCCAAAACTTGTGAACTCAGCCAAACCCAAGATAGTATGTTTACTTTGTACTTTCCAACCACATGTATGTAGCTGAGCCATCCAGCACTTACCAATACAGAAATACACAAAAAATACAGAAATACACAAAATGTTGATTTAATACCGATGAAAATTCTATTTTTATAATTATAATTTATACTTTTTTAAATCCCATCTTTATTTTATTTCCCATAGATTTTCACAAGGTCTTCAAATGAGACGGGTCAATTTGATTCAAGATGGCATTTCTAAGAGCAGTGCAAGTCTATCTAAAATGGCAAAGACATTAAGGAAAATATGTATAAGAAGCATGCAGAAGTTCCTAAGGCAAAAAGGACAAAGAGTTGGTGGGGCCAATGTGTACGTGCACATTGACGAGAGCAAGTTCCGTCACAAACGAAAAGTAAATCCAGATGCCCGTGTTATGGTAATAAGACAGCTTTTACTGTATGTTTAAAGTAGGGCTTTACACCTAACAGTATTTTGATGATTAGTTGACTATTAGAATGGTCCCAGCATATAATTAATTTGTGCATTAAAAACTCATGCCAATGATAAAATGCACGCGGGTACTATACATACAGTTACCCCAAAAATTATTTGTTTCTTAACTTTTTACCACAATGTTTTCTAAAATGTGATGATATTAATATCATATTCAAGACCCTGCGTCATTGCAGCAACTCCCAGTGGGATCGAGACAGTAGATATTGAGAAATGTGTCTTCCAAAGCATATTGTAACGTTTCCCAGTTCCCCTTCCATGGAAACAGCCACTTCCTTGGTCTATGCTGCTCAGAACTACAATTCCCAGTCACCAGTTCTACTTCCTGTGGACTACAGCTTCCCTAGTCATGCCTCCTCAGAACTACAGTTCCCATACCCGGACTCAATTATCCTGATTCACCACACCTGCTCACTCCATGCTGTATATAAGCCACACACATCCATAGCCTCCTTGCGAGGTATTGTAAGTAGAAGATTCTTCTTACTGAGCATTCATTCTTTCATGTATTGTTGCTATTCCGGTCTGACCTCTGCCTGTTTTTGGATTACTCTGCCTGTGGATATTCCTAGTTGTACCTTTGCCATACCTGCTATTCCGTTTTGACCCCTGCATTGTTTGAAGTATTCTGCCTGTGGATTTCCCTATATGTGCCTTTGCCATACATGCTAT
>JACXGM010009390.1:0-12413 GCA_016801145.1 Umbra pygmaea
AGGGAGGCGTGTCTTCAGTATTATAATAAAACCACAGGGAGGCGTGTCTTCAGTATTATAATAAAACCATAGGGAGGCGTGTCTTCAGTATTATAATAAAACCATAGGGAGGCGTGTCTTCAGTATTATAATAAAACCATAGGGAGGCGTGTCTTCAGTATTATAATAAAACCATAGGAAGGCGTGTGTTCAGTATTATAATAAAACCATAGGGAGGCGTGTGTTCAGTATTATAATAAAACCATAGGGAGGCGTGTGTTCAGTATTATAATAAAACCATAGGGAGGCGTGTGTTCAGTATTATAATAAAACCATAGGGAGGCTGTGTTCAGTATTATAATAAAACCATAGGAAGGCGTGTGTTCAGTATTATAATAAAACCAAAGGGAGGCGTGTGTTCAGTGACTGTACCTCCAGCAGCCCTCTCTTGAGCAAAAACACTTGATCAGTGTAGGAGGTGGAGCCCCTTAAGAAGCTCTCCACTGCCCTCGCCTGCCAGAACCTAC
This sequence comes from Umbra pygmaea, assembly GCA_016801145.1. Lineage (NCBI taxonomy): Eukaryota > Metazoa > Chordata > Actinopteri > Esociformes > Umbridae > Umbra > Umbra pygmaea. Next base: position 507 of record JACXGM010009390.1, read on the forward strand.
AGACACACACACTTAGGTTAACCTACAGACACACACACTTAGGATAACCTACAGACACACACACTTAGGATAACACATCCTTTCTAACCCATTCCATAACTGTGGCGTGAGGTCTTAGTCATTAACTCCAGGAGTAAACTCACCTAAATGAGGAATCAGGCGGTTCTTTCTTCATGACTGAAATGAGCCGTGTCAGCAGGCCCTTTCTACCATCACAGATGAGATTTCTATCAACGAAAAGAGAACAGCAAATCAATCAGGATTCCTTCTTCGAGGATTGGGTTAAATTCACAACCATAGAGGGTGTTCCATGGCAGCCTGCAGTATGAGCCCTACCTGTCCGTGTTAACCAGAGCCTCCACCTCTGGTAGGCTGGCCTTCATTGAGATGGCACTAAGCTCATTCAGCTCCTGGCTGTTCAGGAGGAGATACTTGTTCCTGGGAGGTCAGAGGAAAGATCAGAGCTGAACCAGCTGGTATAGACTCACTGACATTGGTACTGAAATCTCATGTCCCACCTACTCCCTTGACCATTTCCTTTGTGAATAGGCTATAATGGATTACATGTAATCTAAATGGGTCCTTTCTGGATTGGAACATCAATACAGAAATGACCCATTTACAAGAATCAACGACATGGTCAGACCTTTTACTGGTAAGCTCATCTGTCTCCTGGCCACACAAGTCGCACAATATTATTCAATCCAGCCGCGGTCAGTGGATCTTAAGACGCCGGGCTCGCATTACAATCGGGACCGGAGTGAATGGAACGGGGGTGTAGCACATCAAGCCCATTGTGTGATACCGTTCTGTTTGACCCAGTCTGGACGAGAAATGCAAGCCCAGCGTTGATTAAGATCGACCTACCGCAGCTTGCCTAGTCTTGAGACTAAAAAGCAAGATCAATGGAGATTTCTATTCAACTTGATCATTTAGTCCAGGACTGGGCATAATCTGTGTCTGTGAAACTGGCCCTTAAACTTAAAAAATGAACTTCATATGATATTTCTACTGAACAGTTACTATAGGAAATTAATAGCATGTCTTTCTCTAGCAGTCTAGTTTATTTGTATACATTTAGAGCACTCACTCATGGTGGTCGCTGAAACTCTGGAGTAGACGTAGAAACTGGATTTTAAAGGAGATCTCCTGTGTGTAACCGAGAGGAGGATCAGTGATTAGTGGTCATTAGTGACATGAGCACATTGGCCGAGTCCGGAGCACAGGGTCTGCTTACTGGGCTGCAGTCACAGTTCTGGTTCTGCCGGTGGAGGACATGGGTGGATGTCTGCTTTCTCCAGATTAGCTTGTCAAACAGGTTGTTGAGTCCCGGGATCAGTTTGAACTCCGCCAGCATTCTGTGAACCTGTTTAGATGACAACAGACAATGAAATCCATGTTAAAAAAGCAGCTTTTAAATCTGCAAAGTGCTTTGCAGACACACTTTCAACGGTCCCAAACAGAAACTTCAACGCTCTGAAAACCTTTACAGTCTTAATTGAAGGGGCTAGTTATGGAAGACATTTGCCCAAGCCAAGATTTGAAGGTCATCAGGATGTACGTCACCTGGTTCCTCTGGCGGCCGACAAGCAGCACACAGAGCACGTAGAGCACCTCCACCTTGAACATGATCTCATGGACCACCTTCATGGACTGGGGCAGGCTGTGTCTGTGAGGACTGGTGGCCAAGGAGCTCTCGTCCGAGGACTCTGAGAACCAACACAGAGTATGGGACGTATTGACAACATGAATACACATTCTCAACTAATGTGAGTGTTCTGGAACATTCTACAGCACGCTTAGGCATCTTCACTTTACATTAGAATCAATTAAAAATGAAAAGTCAGCTAAACATAACACACTTCTCACTTCAAATAGAAATGATTTGGGGGTGACAAATCACAAACAAAATAAGAGTGAAAACAATGACAAACTTCTCCTCGAAAGGCCCTCTTTTAGCCGGCTAAATGCTACCCATCATGGTGCCTCTCACTTCCAGACATGTTTTCAGAAGTTGTGAGCAGAAAGCTGATTATGCCACCAAATGTCTCTGCTTCCAGTAGCCTGACTGCTTTCACATCAATATTAAATTTGGCAGCTTATTTGCAGAAGTATGAACTGACAAATCACAAACACAATCACTCTGATATTCTAAAACTATGGAGGCCACTATTTACTCTGCACACAATTGAAAGGATTTTTATTGTACTTTAGTATTTTAATCAAATCTGAAAAATATAACGTTGTTAAAACAATTTATAGACATTTGTAACTCATCAGGTTCCCAGGGCAAAACCACAAAACCCAGAGTGACCCCGCTATGCGGTTGTCATGGTGTTAGAAAAGACAGTATATGTTATTTATTTAGAAGATATGAACACAATGATTGAAATGTGAACCATAAAAAAGTGTGAATGCACCCAGACTGAGCATAATCCAGCAAAATGGGGCGGTCCGTGTGGCGGAGTCACTGCATTGCAGGACAATCTACGTCATGATAGTTAGTGGTTTGAGCCTAACTATGGGTTCTCTGACTTTCCCCGGACATCCAGCATGAGGGATGTTGTTATCATTGTGTTGGCTAAGATTAAGTAATGAGCCATAGCTGTGGTTATTACATCAGCTTTGACTATCTGTTGGTTTTCATTGATTTCTATTTCGTATGTACAACTCTGTGTGAAGAAAAGCAAATATATTGCTTCCAGTAATAAATGAAATAACTTAGAAATATAGAGAAAACTCCTTTCAGGTCAATGTATCCTTTAGTCTAGGATAAATGCAAATTAGGTCCGAAACCTAACTTGGCACCCCCGAGTCTGAGAGATCGAACCATATTTGGATTTCGATTTCTGCCACTGGAGGCAACTGAATTCAGCATAGAGAAACACCTGAACACGTCATTATAAATGCTAGAATTTGATGCTAAGATGTGCCATCTACCTATATTTATCCAGACATGTTCTGGTATTCAAACATATGATTACTAAGAATGGAGATGTATTTCAAGTAGAATTAGCATTCATGAATAGTTCGACCCAATTACCGCTGGGTCCAAAAGGCTGAACACTTTTCCCAGCACACTACAGCATGCATAACAGGAGGGTACATGGCCCCAGGCTGACCTGTGCTGCTTGGCTCAGTGTCTTCCGTTGCCATCTGCATAAGAGCGTCCAGCACCGGGGCGTTGTCCAGCCAGGTATACCAGTCCTGAAGCTCCAGCAGCAGGCTGGACGCTCCCGACGCCTCAGACACCTTCCTGGTGGCCAGCTTACACAGACGCTCGATAAAGCCAGGGATGTTCAGTAGGGCCACTGAAAAACAACCGGGTCAATGCGTGACTCCACGGAACGCAAGCACACAAACGTTTCAGCTCACGCATTGCTCAGCAATAAAATGTCTTCGATGAGGTAGTGTACTGTGAAGATGAACCACTGAATTCAATAAGGTCTCCTATTCTCTGTGTTTTAAAAGCTCTCACCCTGGTTGACCTCTGAGTATGATGGACAGGGGTTGGCCTTCTGATGTGCATTCCTAGCAAGTAGTGTGTTCTTGTCGTCGTTACCCATTTCCGGCTCTGAGATAGTGACTGACAGGATGCGGCAGAAGTTTGCTAGCTGCTGTTGGTTAAAGCTCTGCACCAAGCTAGGCAGGTTGGGAATATCCTGCAGCTGGATCATCTCCTGAAGCACAGACCAGCACAGGTTACCTACATTGCTGCACAACAGACATTTAGGGGCACTGTGAAGTTCATTTTCATCATCTGTCAGCATTTACCTTCCTGACTCCAAGAATGTCCTCAATTAATGTGGCTGTTTGCAAAAACGTTTTCTTGTTTGACATGAGAGTAAACAGGAACATGACAAAGTCGTCACGTGATGCCAGACTTCTCGTGACGCCTTCCATCTGAAAGTAAAATAACGCTCACAATCAGCCTTTTCTGACCAAAAGAAACTAAGGAGCATGGACATCAACCATGTCAGTGCTCATTGGCTAGATATGTTATCTTACATGCATTCAAACTCTATCAAAGGCATCCATACTTACACATATACAACAATTGTACAGAACACTTAAACAATCCTTGACAAGGTCATCACTCACTGTAAAAGAAACACATATTACAGTGTATTCAGGCACTTTACATTGGTGCCTCACATTTGCAAATCTATGACTTAGGAACGTGTAATGCTTACTTTTAGAGACATTTCCCTTTGTGGTGAGGGTGGGTCTCATCAGAATCTCCACAAGTAACTGAGGATAGAGCATAAATTAAAACCCTAACAATGACAAGACAGGAAACAATCTCTGTGTCAGCTTTTTCAACACTCACATCAACGCCTCCAAATAGGTCAAAAGTGTTCGTGTTGGGATAGGGGGACTCCAGTGCCGGTTTCTTGTCCTCTGTCACAAATGACATAGCCTCCATGGAGAGGAAAGATGAAACATCCTACCAAACCACAGGGACGACACAAGGTGTTAAAGAAACATTAAGTCATCTCAAAAGCAAACACCATCACAACTGCCATGGCAAAAGAACAAGAACCAGGGAAGATTCTACCATATATCCACCTTGATAATGAAGTGGATCTGTGAGAGATCACTGTTGAGATGACTGCTGTCATACAATCTCCTTAACAACACTGGGATCCCATGCCACTGGGCCCGATGGTCTCTCTCCTTGAGCAGGGCCTCGGGTATCTTACGACAGGCAGAGAACAACATGTCAATTATATAAGGCGTACATTAAATCGGAATCAAGCACTAACATTCACACCAGTAGATAGCATTTTCCAAATAAATAGCTACGGTAACTAGCCAACTGTAACGAAACACTTACGTTTTCGTTACTGTGGCCAGTCGACTAGTTGGCTAGCTATGGACAACATATATTATTTCAATCTCTCATTTGAGACAGTACTGATTAAACTAGCCAGTTGAGAGTTTAACATAATGTAGCTAAAAGGCTAGCATACGGTAGCTAGCTAGAGTAGCTAACTGGCTTTCTCAGCATTTAAACAAGGATTTTTAACGTATAGTTTACCTCTGTGCTACGGCTAATTGCCCGGCCTGTAATATGTCCATGTCTGATCCTTGTAATTATGTTTTTATTACTATTTCTTCGGGTCCGTAGAGACTTGGATCCCTCTGTTGTCGCCATTACCCCTTCCTCTGTTTCTCCGCTTTAAACAGGAAGTTGTTAGACCATTGTCGGCTAGTTCGCACAGGGCCTCCTACTGGTGTGCTTTAGCAACTACAACTCGGATAATAATTTTATAAGAGCTTAAATAAAAATGTTAATATAATTGATGTCATCGCTAAGCACATAACTATGACCGTGAATTTCAGATACCAAGGCGAACTCATAAATTTCACTGAATTCATATTCTAGGCGGTTACACGCCCACCTCATTCTTTGGGTCTTAACTGAAGTCTCACTCAGTGCCAACTGTACAGTACATATCTAGATGGTACTTATTGCACTGTCTGGGTTTGATGTTAAACAACATTTTAAACAACATGCATTTGTACTCTGTGCAATGACAATGAGGTTTAATATAATCTAATGAATCAGAAAGCATTTGGAATAATAAAACTACACGTATTTAACTACAAGAATTTCATTTTTGTGTTTTTTAATTTATAAAAAGACCTATGTACATCTATTTCATGTGCTGTCTGAGAACACTTGGCCCATGACAGCTAGCCGTGCACTGAAGGGCTGCATCGGGCAGGAGAGAAGCGGGGCTTTCCTCCTTGTGCCAGGCTTCAGTGCTATGCTCTCTGAAGAATCCATGACAGGTGGCTCCATACCACTCTCTGTCTCCTGTGATTGGGTGTCCTGTGGGCTGGGGTGGGGCTCTGATAGGTTGAGGAGAATGTCCTGCAGCTCCCTGCGTTCTTCATGCTTGCGGCTGCAGCAGTGAAGGGCAGCAGGGTCCAAGGGGTGGGCCTCTGTGTTAAATATGTATCCCCCTGCCCCAAAAACACAGTCCTCACTGGAGCCAGTGCCCAGCTCAAAGTCCAGACCACTGTTATGAAGAAAATTATCTGGGTCAAACAGGAGGTACAGGTACTTGATAGTTTCTGCCAAGAAGAAGGACTCCATGCGGTTGTCCAACTTGTGGTCTCTTATGTCTTTGACCTGTGGAGGGGTAAACAAAATAAATACAATATATACTGCATAATACTTTGGGAAATTATTCATTATGTTTATTTTTTTTCTTATTTTGGGAGGGGTGGGTTATTTTTATATTGACAGGAGAAAGCAGTAGCCAGGGAGACAGGTAGGGGGAGACAGAGAGGACGATCACAGACAGTCTGCCGGCATGTGTAGACCAGAGCCAGGATCTTAAGCCACCACAACTACTCCGGCACATTGATTAGGTTTTTATTGACAGAACAGTAAAGCTAGGGACACAGGTATATAGAGGGTGACAGAGAGGAAGGACACAGACAGTGGCCAGGCCAGGGCTCGGTGGAGGGCATGTGTGATCCAGGTTAAACCGATACATTAAACAAAGGCACATAACCATTTACTCTGAAGTAAAAGTTTTCTATTCAGTGTAAGTTGACATAGCCCTCATACTCACACTAGCATAGCCACAGGGGACCCGCGTGATCTTCTCAATGGACTCAATAGCATCTCGACCCAGCTGCAGAAAGGTGTGGTCCTCAGTGGCTTTGAATAGGTACATGGCACTTTCTATCAACTCTGAAACAAAGCAACGAGCAACCTATATATTATGGAACTGGCTACCTCTCACACTACGTAATACCTCATCCGTGGCTAAATTCAAGACCCAGTTAAAAACATATCTATTTAACATGCATTTTGTATAATGTGACTACATGTATCCATTTGACTGTAATGTATGTCTAAGTGTCTAAATGTATTTTTATGTACAACATAAAGTAACCTTTAGCTATGGAAACACACTATATAAATAAAACTTCTTTTTTTTCTTATAAATGCCAATCAATTTTCAACATGATCCGTATCCATCCCTGATCAGGTTCTGGTACCTGGCCGTAAAGGGTATCCTTCTCTCTTGTCAACAGTGTATCCCTGTGGAATACTGTAGAATTCTGGCAGTCCTCCAAACTGCCTCCACACCGTGTAGTAGTTGTGAAAGGTCCTCAGTGCACTATCCAGGTCACCAATCAAACTCTGAAAAATGCATACAAAAATATAAGGTTCTCCGATGGGCAAGAACACAGTAGATTAGAAATTCTGGGAACATGGTATACCTGCAGGCCAGGCCAGAAGGCCTCCAGTGATTGGAAGACTGGCATGGAAACAGTCCCTTTGTGCATCTGGACCCAAAGATACCAGTCATCAAATTTGGTGTAGTTTTTAATTGCCTTGTCATACTCTGTAGGTGCCAAAAACAAAACCTAGTATGATTGCAATGTACTGTGTAATTAACAATTTTTGACCAATCCATCTGATTATTTATAAACTAGTAATAACACCTAAAAACATTGACAGCAGCTCCTCATCTTGCAGCATAATAGATCCCTTCACAAGGTACTCAAAGTATGAATCCACACCAGCCCCTATTCCTGAATCTTGGGCCACCCATTTCTTGGAGAGTACATCAATATGGTTTCCCACCTAAAAGAGACAAAAAGGCATCTTAAATCAACAAGTCATCTCTGTCAGATGTACCTAAAGTAATCAATACATCCATTATATGTTACACATCAGCTGAGGACAGAATAACAGCACTAAACTGGCAGCTCAATGTCACTCACCAGTCCAATCTCAGAACGAGTCTTCCACAGTGAGCGAAGGGCCTTGCGCGCCACATCCTCAAACACTGGGTCCCCAGTGAGCCGGCTGAGGGCTGAGAACTCCAGGATGAAGGTTCCCACCCCAGCTGTACAAGTGACAGGGGTCTCTGAAGGGTTTACCCCTCTCAACAAGTTCACCGTGCCATAAGGCATTCCTGTGGGGGTCTGGAAAGCTGCAGGAACGAAGGAAATGATAAAGGATATTTGTGATCTTAAAGATGCACAGTGGGATGTTTTTTTACCTACGACTGAGACTGACACATTAATGTTTTCAGCAAAGACCTAGGAGCAGTTACGTTTAACTGCCTTGCTGAGGGACTTGAACCACTATCTTCAATCTGACGGCTGTGTGATTCAATCCGGCTATCTATTAGATATTAGTCAGATGCTCTAACCAATACCTTCACAAAAGCACAACAAATTCCTATTAACAATTGGAACAATAACAACAATAATAATAATCGTCATGTGCACAAAGACGACATGGTGCACAAGAAAGGTTTTTGCTCTTAGGCATATCATTTAAAAACGACTGGCTTAAATGATACCAAACAACAAACATAAAATCTGGCCATACAGTGATAAACTCAGGTTAGCCACCTGGAAGATGTAAGATGCTACAATGAAATACATAATAGAAACTGCCCACCTGGGAGGAGTTTTCGCGCTGCGTCCTCAGCCATCCTAAGGAGGGGTCCAGAACAGGGCCAGCCAGACTCCACCTCCATCCCAGCACGCCTAGACAGCAGGTGGGCAGAAAGAAGACCACCCACCACTGCCAAAAATAACACTGCTCAGCTCCAACCAAACACAGCTAAAAACAAACTACACAAGAAAACTTTTGCTGTCGTTGAAAACTTTGCTGTCGTTGGAACCTTTTCCCTTTAAACTCACCTCGAATGTTAGTCTCAAAAACAGATGCGTTGACATCGATATCAAAGTGCACTGTGTCCTGAAGTAGAGTTGCCACACGCTGAAACTCAGTGTGGTTTCCAAGAATCTAGAAGTTAAAATGGGCAAATCAAGACAACATGATTGGGAGCGGGAGTAACTGATTGTCACAAGTACTGAATGGCAAACTGGTTTGTGAAAATCATTACCAGCAATGTATCCAGGGCATCTATCAAAGTCAATGAAAAGCTGCGAAAAGAATGGAGAAGTGCAATGTTACATTAAGTACCAATCATGGCTGTGTTATTCTCAGATAATTAGCTAGTATATAATTTGTATATTATCTAACAACCTGCCCCATGTATCCTGGCCATCACACGTCAGTGGCCGGAGTTCGTCATATGGATAAGCATTATCCAAGTAGCTATTGTATGCGTGGTAAAACATAGATTTGATTTTCTCTCTGTCGGGAGAGAACATACAGTGCACATAAGTCGATATCGTGTTCAAAATCAGTCCAAACGGAAAAACGCTAATTTCTACAGCAAGTGCAACTCGTTAACATCAGATGTGTTACAAATTCATACCTGTACTGGGCCATTTCCATCTCTGTAAACTCTTGTCCGTTCGCATTGTTGATCAAAGTTAATACGTGAATTACGCACAAAATTGTAGTGCACAGCAACCTAAGCATGAATAAACCAGGTATAAATAAGATAACAGGTAAAAAATATGGGTAAAAGATTATCAAATGTAGTAGCTATAACTCACTAGCGATAACAGGAAGTAAATTTAGTCTGCAAGGCGCATGCGTAGTAGTGATGTGCAGTTCAACAATTCGTTCAATTGAAATACTCGTTTTACTGACTCAGGAGTAAAACGATTCCCATTTTTTTATGGACTTGTTCAATTGAGCGGCTGGAAACCAATTTTACAACGTAATCACCAGCAGGATTTATAAACGGTCCTTTAACTTCTGAAAAGTTATTTGACATAGTAAGCGAACTACGCATTTCCTCCAACAGCTGTGTCAATGTTACACAAGATACAGTAGTTGCACAGTTCATAGGGGCAGAAAGGGTAATAGCTGGAGAGTGCGGACTAAAAAAGACCCTATACTAGGTAAAGTATAACCAATATTAAGCTTAAGTGAGTATAAAACGTGTACATGTCAGGTTGCAAAAACATAAATTATTTGTGTCATTTAAATTCATCAGCAATCATGTCATGCTAGCCCAGACAAACACCAAGAAGTGTCGGCCCAGATTCATCCAGTAGTATGTTCCTGCACAACCGGAGGCTGCAGTTTTAGGACCCCCGTTCTAGGACCGCAGATTCAGGACCCTAGTTTTTTTTGTGTTGACGCTTGAAACACATTAATAACCCTCCCATCTAGCTATAGACATTTACTAATTTAGAGGTTTTTGTAAATTTAAATAAATATTATAGACAGTAGAACGATATGGTGAAATGATGTCCCTACGGATTAAAATATCCAGATATTCAGTTGGGCTTCACTTTTCACACAGTAGCATGTTAATATATTTTAGATGGTCTTAACAGCAAGGTTTTGGAGTGGTTAATGTTAGGGTAAGGGTTTGGGTAGGGCTTATGGATTTAGTGATAGAAAGTAAAAATCGCCTGTCTGTATCACGCTGCAATCTGGACACAAAAAACTGGGGTCCTAGAACTGGGGTCCTCCAGTTGTGCAGGAATACCCTTCTCGATTCATCCGACTCCTCGGACAAATCGCAATCCCCTTCGCGTGCACGAGCCTCCCACATTAATACGCGCTGAAGTGACAAGCGAGTTTAAAAGCACTTCTTTTGCCATTTCCGTTTATCAATCGATTTTTCATATAGCAAGCATCCAGATACTACATGGAAGCTTTGGCTACACAACAGAAAGTGAACTAGTTTGGATAAAAGATGCAAACAAACAAAACAAAAAACATGGCAGATCGATTCAACGTGTAAGGAATAAAGCTAACAGCTGTCAAAACAGAACTGTTAAGGTGTTAACTTGTGTGTGTTAAACACGCGATGGTTCATAGGAAAATACTGTATTACTCTACCGATTGCACATGAATCTCATTCAAAAAATATTTTAATTTTTTTTCATGAAGGTTTATGCAGAGTTCAAACTCAAATACATTTCTGTATATTGTATATAAATAGACTACATTTTTGCTTAATTGCATCATAAAAATAGAAAGAAAAAAAAAATTGTGATAATTGACACATAAAAATCTAAGGATGTAAAGAAAGCCATCGGCTATATTTAGGATATAAAATTAAAATAGCTGGAGCAATTGCTTTGGGGTCAGGTGCCCTTTTTTTAAAAAGAAAAACTACTGCCATATTACAATAAATAAAGATTGAGTGCATGCAATAGTTTTATACAAAGCTATTTGACTTCTGTAAACGTTAACACAGGCTGTGCTCAAAATAATTACACTGTAACTTCATTAAGATTGGTCTAACATGGGGAGTGGGATTTTTACAGCATTAAAATACAGCCTGTTGAAATCACACTGCCCGCACCAGCACATGTTTATAAAGTCACAGACTCACCACACTACTGCCACTGTCACATCTTGGTTTGGAGTGACAAAAGCATTTATATATTTATAAATATATATATATATATATATATATATATTCAGTGTCTTGCAAAAGTATTTGGTCCCCTTGAACATTTCGACCTTTTGCCACATATCAGGCTTCAAACATAAAGATATAAAACTGTAATTTTTTGTGAAGAAGCAACAACAAGTGGGACACAATCATGAAGTGAAACGGAATTTTTTGGATATTTCAAACCTTTTTAACAAATAAAAAACAGACAAATTGGGCGAGCAAAACTATTCAGCCCTTTTACTTTCAGTGCAGCAAACTCTCTCCAGAAGTTCAGTGAGGATCTCTGAATGATCCAATGTTGACCTAAATGACTAATGATGATAAATAGAATCCACCTGTGTGTAATCAAGTCTCCGTATAAATGGACCTGCTCTGTGATGGTCTGATAGTCTCAGAGGTCCATTGAAAGCACAGAGAGCATCATGAAGAACAAGGAACACACCAGGCAGGTCTGAGATACTGTTGTGAAGAAGTTCAAATCCGGATTTGGATACAGACATTTTTCCCAAGCTTTAAACATCCCAAGGAGCACTGTGCAAGCAATAATATTGAAATGGAAGGAGTATCAGACCACTGCAAATCC
>JACXGM010009390.1:12513-27751 GCA_016801145.1 Umbra pygmaea
ACAAGGAGAAGACTGATCAGAGATGCAGCCAAGAGGCCCATGATCACTCTGGATGAACTGCAGAGATCTACAGCTGAGGTGGGCGAGTCTGTCCATAGGACAACAATCAGTCGTATACTGCACAAATCTGGCCTTTATGGAAGAGTGGCAAGAAGAAAGCCATTTCTGAAAGATATCCATAAAAAGTGTCATTTAAAATTTGCCACAAGCCACCTGGGAGACACACCAAACATGTGGAAGAATGTGCTCTGGTCAGATGAAACCAAAATCGAACTTTTTGGCAACAATGCAAAACGTAATGTTTGGCGTAAAAGCAAAAGCTCATCACCCTGAACGCACCATCCCCACTGTCAAACATGGTGGTGGCAGCATCATGGTTTGGGCCTGCTTTTCTTCAGCAGGGACAGGGAAGATGGCTAAAATTGATGGAAAGATGGATGGAGCCAAATACAGGACCATTCTGGAAGAAAACCTGATGGTTTCTGAAAAAGACTTAAGACTGGGACGGAGATTTGTCTTCCAACAAGAAAATGATCCAAAACATAAAGCAAAATCTACAATGAAATGATTCACAAATAAACATATCCAGGTGTTAGAATGGTCAAGTCAAAGTCCAGACCTGAATCCAATCGAGAATCTGTGGAAAGAACTGAAAACTGCTGTTCACAAACGCTCTCCATCCAACCTCACTGAGCTCGAGCTGTTTTGCAAGGAGGAATGGGCAAAAATTTCAGTCTCTCGATGTGCAAAACTGATAGAGACATACCTCAAGCGACTTACAGGTGTAAACGCAGCAAAAGGTGGCGCTACAAAGTATTAACTTTAAGGGGGCTGAATAATTTTGCACGCACAATTTTTCAGTTTTTTTTGTTAAAAATGTTTGAAATATCCAATAAATTTCATTTCACATCATGATTGTCCCCCACTTCTTTAGATCTAGTTTTACTTACACTGTAGTTCATGACTAGTAGTAATAGTATTGCTAAGTTTAGTGTCCCAAATGCTGTCTAACAGCCCCTCATCAATTAGCTAGTAATAGATGTAGTTAGATAGCTGCACCTATATTGACAGGTTGTGCCAGCATGGGAGAGCCGAGCCAAGGGTAAGTGGGACAATACATGACTTGTTCATGTATGTTTAACTGGAAGGTGTGCAGATCACACAGACTTAAATGGCACTGGATTAATGATCGCACTAGGTGTAGGTGACATGGACCTTGCTGTATCCCATACCTGAATGTGTACTATGTCTATGATTGAGGTGGTAAAAGGATAACCCCTCGGCCTTAATCAGACAACAAACCCCAAAATGGCAAATGAAAATCCCATGTCAGCCAAGAGTCCAACTGATTGGATGAAATGTTGTCTTTGTCAGACAGACACAAAGGAACCCCTCGAACCACCACCTACCCATCATGTTTCTCAACATAATGGCTATAAAATAATTGCCACCAACATTCCACTCTTTCACAAGATCGACACAATGCCAATGACCCTGGACCTGAAACGACTGGATGAAGGTGGTGGTATAGAAGCTACTTTAAGAAGGAACCAAGCAAAGTATCACTACAATTGTCAACTTCAACAACACAAAGTTAATTCTTGCCCAAAAGCAACAATCCAATGGTCAATGTAGTGAGTCAGATGGCCAAACAAAGCATTGCAGAACCATGATGCAGAAAAGTCTAGATGATCAATTCCTAAACATATTTTATCATACAAACCCATAACAGCTTTAGATCTTGTATGTTTATAAAAAACCTGTGTAAGTAAAACAGTTCATAGTACAAGTACCATAATACCGTAAAGGATGACTTTGAGAAAAACTGTTGTATCCCAGGTTTAAACTGATCAACAAAAAAAATCTTTTTTACTTAAAGCCTTCAGTCTGCTGTCATTGTGAAACCCTGGATTCTTCACTACAAACATAATAGGTAACAAACATTTTACATTGTGGTTATTAACCATACACTCTATTTCAGAACAACGTATATTTGGTATGAACACACCCTTGGAGCAACTTGTCCGTTAATAGTCTTATGCAACCTTTAGCTAAACAATCAGTCGACTCAGAAAACAAAAATGACTGACTATAACAGCGAAACCTAAACACCCCTACATCTGAGTCTCTAAACAATGTTGGTCAGTCAAATCGTTTGTCTATATCAGGGGTGTCCAAACCCTTCCATGGAGGGCCTAGTGTATGCTGTTTTTGGTCTTTCCCTTCAATTAGAGCCAAATTAGGACCTAGACTGCCAGGTGAGGGGAGATCCTAACCAATTAGTGAGCTTCTCCATCAGCCTTGTACAAGGTAAAAGCGAAAACCTGCATACACTAGGCCCTCCATGGAAGGGTTTGGACACCCCTGGTCTATATCCTCTTAGAGTAGTTCTGAACTCAAGTGATCAGAGCCTATGTTAATCAAACAGTTTCTAATGACCAGCCTTTTCGTATATTCTAAAATGTCTAGCAGCTTACAGAAAATCTACATGGTTTTATCAATCACACTATTACAGTTTAAAAACGCTTTCAAATACTACCACCGTTGTGATGTGGTCATCGAACACTTGGTGTTCTTTACTGTTAACTATAGCACATCAAACACTGCTCTACATACACTCGTGGCCAGAGTGTGTAGGCAGTTCCTGGATGACAAAGGCATTGATGCCATTGATTGGCCTTCACATTCCCAAGACCTGAATCCAATTGAGAACCTCTGGGATGTTATGGATCATTGCATCCAACGCCGCCAAGTAGCACCACAGACTGTCCAGGAGCTCACTGATGCCCTGATCTAGGTCTGGGAGGAGATCCTTCAGGACACCATCTGCCATCTCATTAGGAGCATGCCCAGATGTTGTCAGGAGGCAAGAGCGTAGGAACGAGTTTGATACTGGGAGCGATACATAATTTTTTTTACAAATTGTTTTTATTATTTCTGGGGACCACATTGCCTGTCTGTAACATTGGGGGGATATGTCCCCCCCATCCCCCCCTGTTCCTACACCCTTGTCGGGAGGGCATACAGGGACTTGGGGGCCATACACACTACTCAGTCACATTATGAGTTCCTGTGATGAAATTCACGCAAGTTAAAACAGCCTGTGATTTCCATTGTTTACTTAGATTTTCAGTGTGAGTTTGAATCCAGCTCTCTATTGGTTGGTGATTTTGGTTTCCATTGACCGTTGTTAAGTCATTTTGTTCTTAAAGAGTGTATACTCCTATCGTATACTCTGAATATTCTGCATTCTGTAATTGTACTTTTGTGTAACTGAAAGTGTAACTTTATGTTGTGTCGCACCCTGGACATTTTCTTGGCCAGGTCGCAGTTGCAAATTAGAATCTGTTCTCATTTGGCCCATCAGTTTAAATAAAGTTGAAAATAAAATAAATTTAAAAATGTAGGCAGTTGATAATATGTGTAAATCACTTTGTATAAATGTGTAAGCAAACAAAAATGGGTGTTAGCATTGGTAGGATAAAGAGCAAGGCTAATTGGGTGTTTCCATTCTTCATGTTTTGTTGGCTGCATCCTTCTAGCTTTTTAGCGTAGCCTAAATGGAAAGAGTGTTAATAGCAACAAAAAATAGATCCTCCCACCTATTTTGATAAATGGTTTGCAACAACTTTTTAAAGATAGGTCCAACTCTGGTCCAAGGCATATTTGTCTTTAGGTATTAATGTTAAAGTGGTAGTGACAGTAAATGTAAGAGTTGTCATAAGCATAATTAATAGACAGCTGAAAAATATAGGTGAGCAAAAAGAAGGAAAATGCTCAGACAGTGGCAGAACGGAGATTGAATCAATGCCTGAAATGAATTTGAACATTGTACGAATTGGAAATTATAAACAGTATTTCAAACATATCAATGTAACAGATGCTGATTGTAGTTTGTAACTTCAATGGAGTTCCTGTGTTAATTAAGGTTGTGTTTCTGAAGAAAGATGATGGTTGAAAATCACCTAAATAAATGTTAACTGTAAATTATAATCCATAAACAATATTACAGAATACATTATTGAAAGATAACTGGTCCCCAAACCGCAGATGCGAAACCATTGTCGTTCTGTCTGTGAGCAAAAACGTTTACTGTTTTATGATTATTTAAAATATATTTTTTTTAAATAAAGATTATGATGGCTTTAGATATGTTGAATTAAAGCAACCAAATAAGCAGAAAGCTATCAGCTGTATAGCAATCAAACATTCATACATAATATCAACAACACTTGAATGCCATAAAGTTACTGTACATTTATATATAAACAGGGAATCCACAAGTCATACACATGGTAAATATGACAACAGAAATCAGTTTCAGATACTGACCTAGCAATAGCAGAACCATTATTTATCAGACAAGCAGCATATGTGAGCACCCCCTATATGGGAGCATGGCTAATGACAACATATTTTATTATGCATATGCATAGTCAAACCAAATAATCAGGGCACGTAAACATTAAATACAGGTTACATAAGCATAGCATATTAACATACATAAAGATATAGTAATGTGCAAAAGGCTACCATAGAAAATTGCCCTTGGTCTAAGCTGGAAGTGTAGCCTATATTTTAAATAAACACTATACACTTTTGAAGAATACATAAAGCAACTTTATTATAAGAAATTTAAAACTAACCAAAACCTGTTGTGTTTTTAAAACACGTCAGTATTTTCTACGGTCCGACCTCCCTCCGGGTGTAATACTGAAGCAATTCCCTTCATGAATGTCATGTAAAAAGGTGATCCTATCTCTGCACCACTCATGACAATCATGTGTAAATATGAATCTCTGCATTTGGTGTAATTTTTGGGGGGGTATTAATTGATTTAACCCTTTAAAGTGACCTTATTTTGCACACATAAATACATTATTTTTGAGTATTCTTGTGTATTGCATGTGAAACTTTGTGTTATATTTATCTTGGCCAGGTCACCATTGCCAATAAGAATCCATCCTCAATTGGTTTACCTGGTTAAATAAATGTCAAATAAATGTCAAATAAATGTCAAATAAATACAGATGTCACGTAGTCCTGTGGTAAATTCTTTCAATCTTCATTCAGTATAACATTCTCTTCTCCTAATGTCATGTTATCCTGTTTGCAGTTATGGCTTTGCTTTGATGCAACATTTGTCCTAGTGGAGAGCACCAGTGTCAGCTGTCCCATTTATGGCCACAGTCTTCTGTCATGAAGATGTATGAATTAATGGCTTCTCTCAGTCCCTCACTCACCAGGCAATCTTCATTGTCCTTTCCTTTGTCCTGGCAGAAAAGCATGCAGCTGCAGACAGACCAAGATATATGCAATATTCAATTAAATTATAAAGAGAAAAAGGACATCGGCTGTATTGACGACATGCATACAGTATACAGACATTGATATCTTAGTATTACTAACAGCAGTAATATATCTCACCTGTCCACATCTTTCCAGTTGAGAGTAGGTTTCCTGACAACCATGGGGGGTGGTCCCGTTACCACAGGTACATTGTTGGAACCCTGAATATAGCAGGGTTCCCTCAGCAGACAGCACAGCCCGTCATTGACCTCTGGAAGAACAAGTAAGGCTGTTAAATGTAGCATTCACATTTGAGAGCCTTTTCTGGCTACTGAAACTCCTTGCTTCAGCCAAACACAATGCCATGCCCACAGATGTTAGTTTCCAGTCAAGGAGTCTACTTCTGAGTATTTATTTTAAATAGTCCCAGAAACATAGTTTGTTGACTTTGAAACTTTCTTCAAATTTTGACTTTGAAACTCTCATTGATTATTTGATCAAATCCCTTTATTTTGAAGAACACTGCCTATTTTGATGTTTCCTGAATGCCTGCAATGTCTTATAGACCTGTATATTTCAACCCACAGCTGATTGTACAGAGGCTCATGTCCCTTGGTTGGAAATAAAAGGGAGTGAAATGTTTACAGGTTTTAACATTCTCTATAATACAGTGTATTTTAACCAGCAACGCTGACCTGAGTAATGTTCCACCAGGGCCGTGAGGCTGAAGAAGGTGAGGCCAGGGGAGATGTAGTGCCAACCATTCTCCAGTTTATAGATCCGGTAGTGTTTGATTGAACGCCGTTCCTGGTCACTGCTATTACGTATAGACAGGGAGTGGGCACCTATGATGGTCATAAAAGTTCAGTCACAACATTTTATCCCTTTGGGTTGATACATTAACATTTTGAAATGTTAAGTGTTAGCATATGTTATTGCTGTGATGTTTAGTATAATGTGTAAGGAGTGGAAACGGACCAGGGTGGGTCTGACTTTCCCGGACCAGAAAAGAGCCAGTCTGGTTGTGGGGCAACATGAGGAGCTCCTCAGCCTTTGCTCTGTTGACACTCACATACTGCCACCTAGGGGACGAGAACAGAGTTACACATACACACATACCTCATATTACCACCTAGGGGACGAGAACAGTGTTACACATAGACACAGACTTCATATTGCCACCTAGGGGACGAGAACAGCGTTACACATAGACACAGACTTCATATTGCCACCTAGGGGACATAAACAGCGTTACACAAAGACACAGACTTCATATTGCCACCTAGGGGACGAGAACAGCATTACACATTGAGATAGACCCCATAGTGCCATCTAGATCCAGAGAACAGAGCCATACTGTACATAGATAGAAACACATTCAAGTTTAAAGTGTGTCACGTACAGAATAGTGCAGGTGTTATTGCATATACAGTGAAACTCTTGTGACCCAGTTCCAACTCCAACAATGCAGTAATAATAATCCATACAGAATGGAAGGTGAATGTAAACAGATGCTCAGTGGGCTCACCTGTGGTACACTCTGGCTGTATAGTTACTGGGTATGTAACTCTCATTGCCTGTGGCAGACGATCGTACTTTCCACCATTCACCTTCACTACATAGACATGCACATCAGTCAGAGAAGTTATTACGAGAACTTAAACACAAGAAATACCTGTAGAGTTGTGGTCAAAAGTTTTGAGAATGACACAAATACAAATTTTCACAAAGTCCACTGCCTCAGTGTTGATGATGGCAATGTGCACCTACTCCAGAATGTCATGAAGAGTGATCAGATGAATTGCAACTTCCGTAGTTGCCATGAAAATGAATTTAATCCCACAAAGAAATTTCCAAGTCATTTCAGCCCTGCCAGTGATTGTCTCATTAACACAGGTGAGATTTGTTGACAAGATCAAGGCTTCAGATCACTCAGTCATGTTGATGACTACGAGGAAACCATCATCATTGCTTTGCAAAAAAAGAGCTTCACAGGCAGGGATATTGCTGCTAGCAAGACTGCACCTAAATCAACCATTTAGCAGATCATCAAGAACTTAAAGGAAAGAGGTTCAATTGTTGCGAAGAAGGCGTCAAGGCACCCAAGAAAGTCCAGCAAGCCCCAGAACTCTCTCCTAAAGTGGATTCAGCTGCATGCACAGTGAGGTGAAGATTTTTGGAGGACGTCCTTCCTAAAAACGAACAATTCGAGCACCGTCTTCTGTCCCTCTTTTAGACAAAAAGCCAAGTCTAACTCGTTTATTGTATTGGCCAAAGCCGTTTGAAACAACTGGTGTTATTGCGATCTTACAATGTTTACTAATGACTTCGAGGTCGCAGCGCTGTCGTCATCTGTTTAACACGACTCTGGCACGCCTATATCAGATACACCAATGTGGTTGGTGCAGCTCGGCTACAAGGGCATAGTTAATGAGCAGAATTACTCGGTGCCAGAGTAACTTGCTGAGCAAATTCAAATTGTGCTCTCGCGAGAACTCTGGATTTCCAGGGTATAAAAACACAGCCATGAATAAAGAATGATACCAACACATCCTCCAAAAGTAACTTCTCCCAAGCATCTAAGAACAGTTTGGTGATGAAAAATGCCTTTTCCAGCATGATGGACCACCTTGCCATAAGGCAAAAGTGATAACTAAGTGGCTTAGGGTACAAAACATTGAAGTTTTGAGCCCATGGCCAGGACACTCCCCAGACCTTAATCCCATTGAGAACTTGTGGTCGATCCTCAAGAGGCAGGTGGACAAACAAAAACCCATAACTTCTGACAAACTCCAAGCATTGATCATGCAAGAATGCGCTGCCATCAGTCAGGATGTGGCCCAGAAGTTAATTGACAGCATGCCAGGGCAAGATTGCAGAGGTCTTGGAAAATAAGGGTCAACACTGCAAATATTGACTCTTTGTATAAACTTAATGTAATAGTCAATAAAAGCGTTTGACACTTATGGAATGCTTGTAATTATACTTCAGTATACCATAGTAACTACTGACAGAAATATCTAGGAACTCTGAAGGAGCAGACTTTGTGTAGACCAATAATTGTTACATTCTCAGAACTTTTGACCAAGACTGTAAAGTGGGTAGGAGTAGCTTTAATAGTAGTACTAGTAATAGCAGGAGTAATAGTAGTACTAGTAGTAGCAACTGGAAATGTAATAGTACAGAAGGAGTAATTCTTTGGTTTCTTACTCTGAAAGCACTGTGAGTCTCTCTCCCACACAGATGCTGTGTGCTTGATGTCCAGATGGATAGTTGTACAGGGCCACTACCACATATCTGTTGTTCTCTATGGGCAATGAGGAGAGGGACTATTATTGCCACAGATTCGAGGACAATTTTCATACTGAACATCACAAGTGACATCTCAAAGTGACAGGAGGCTTCATTGTCATCTCATTTATGTGAAACCACAGCTTAATATAGACCTGTTGCTTCTCGCTTCTTTTTGTTATACCTCTAGGAGCTGCGCTGACTAGGCCAGGAAGTATACCAGACCAGGACATTTGTTTTTAACTCTTGCACAGCAACTATGTGAGTGTTTACTGATGTGGCTAAACATCTGGGGCCTCATTGTGTAACCACCGTCCATTCAAACTATACTGCAAAATGTGTAATAATATGGACAGCTTGAAGAAAATCCCAAACTAGTATGCCCACACCTTTTAAATATGGTAATTAAAATTGCCAAAGCTCTTATTTTAAATGCTTAGATTTAATTCAAACAGTTCAGAATAATATATCAGACATAGGGCAATAGATGTGAATTTACAGCTTAATGTAAATGCTTCTATTCACATGCAGTTTTACCAAAGGTCTAAATTAAAATTGGAAACATGTAAACTCAGCAAAAAAAGAAACTTCACTTTTTTAGGGTACTGTTTTTTAGAGATAATTAGTAAAAAGCCCAATAGCTTTACAGATTTTCATTGTAAAGTGTTTAAACAACTATGATTGTTCAGTGACCAATACAATTAATGAACACGGTCCTATGGAATGGTCATTAAGACACCAACAGCTTACAGATGGTAGGCAATTAAGTTTACAATTATGAAAACTGAGGGCACCAAAGAGACCTTTTTACTCCACAAAACACCAAAAGAAAGATCCCCATGGTCCCTGCTTGGTATGCTGCAAGGGGGCATGAGGACTGCAGATGTGGCCAGAGAAATAAATTGCTATATCCGTACTGTTAAGACGCCTAAGACAGTGATACATGGGCAGAAAAGACAGCTAATCATCCTCGCAGTGGCAGACGACGTGTGAAAAACACCTGCACAGAATAGGTACATCCGAACATCACACTTCCGGGGCAGGTACAGGATGGCAACAACAATTGAGTTACACCAAGATTGCACAATCCCTCCATCAGTGTTCAGACTGTCCACAATAGGCTGAGAGAGGCTGGACTGAGGGCCTGTAGACCTGTTGTAAGGCAGGTCCTCACCAGACATCACTGGCAACAATGTTGCCTATGGGCACAAACCAGACAGGACTGGCACAAAGTGATCTTCACTGTCAAGTTGCGGTTTTGCCTCACCAGGGGTGATGGTCAGACGCGCGTTCATCATCAAAGTAATTACACAGAGTCCTGTACTGGAGCTGGTTTGATTTGGAGGTGGAGGGTCCGTCATGGTCTGATGTGGGGTGTCACAGTATCATTGGACTGAGCTTGATGTCATTGCAGGCAATCTCTCTTTTGTTTTCCCTCATTTTCTCCCCTCCCAATTCCCACTGACCCTGCCTTGTCGGCAACTCAGGACCTCCATAGGCGTAAATTTAGGGTGGGGACATGTCTTCTCCAATGTTAAGGAAGCACATATGCTCACCAATATAGCATAGTGTACATTAATGATAAACAACTAGATTGGAGAAATAGATATGGGAAGCTATATTTAAAAAACTATATATAGAGATGAAATTGTGATTTAAAAATAACATCTGCATCTATAAATCACCAACCACAATTGACGTTAAGCGAGGGAGTCTGGTCAAGGTTATGCTAAAATGATTATAGATGGTGATGATGAAACCAAGCTCTTACCATTATGGCTACTGTAACACTTTCTCTATACTGTATCTCGCTCTGTCTCTCATCACTGCTCTAACTACAACGACAACCACAATGAGAGAGCAGAGCGCATTGCAATGCCGATAGTGAATTACAGGGAAGACATTCTCCTCCCTCATGGTACCCTTCCTGCAGGCCATCCTGACATAACCCTAGAGCATGACAAAGCCACCAGCCATACTGCTTGTTTTGTGAGTGATTTACTGCAAGATAGGAATATCAGTGTTCTGCCATTGCCAGCGAAGAGCCTGGATCTCAATTCCATTGAGCATGTCTGAGACCTGTTGGATTGGAGGGTGAGGGCTAAGGCCGTTCCCCCCAGAAATGTCCAGGAACTTGCAGGTGACTTGGTGGAAGTGTGGGGTAACATCTCACAGCAAGAACTGGCAAATCTGGTGCAGTTCATGAGGAGATGCACTGCAGTACTTAATGCAGCTGATATCCACACCAGATACTGACTGTTACTTTTTTGAACCCCCTTTGTTCAGGGACACATTATTACATTTCTGTTGGGCATGTTTGAGGATTTTTTTTAACATTTTTGTTAAATCTTTTTATTTTCATACAAATCTTTTCATATGTTATGTTTTCTGAAAAATGACAGGAAGTTGAAAGTGAGAGGATGTTTCTTCTTTTGCTGAGTTATATCATTGGCATTTATAGATGTAAATACTTTGATTGTTGAAATTTTAATGGCACACATATTTTGTGTGAAATGTACACAAAGTTTTCACATGAGGTCCATAAGGCACATTTTGTTCTGAATAGTATAAGATGCAGGTCATTGAAATATATGTTGTTCCTGTAAATGACTACATGATTTTCCAATAAAGTAATAATTGTGCTATGGGGATTGGTTGGGACACTGCCCCCAAATCCTTGTCCTGTACTGTGAATGGTCTGACAGCAAAAGCCTTACCCAGCTTGACTGGCACATCAGGCTCCTCCTGGAGCAGCAAATCTGAATGGCTGCTGGATCCCCGACGGTCTTTACTGGGCCTAATGCCCATGGTGACGTGGAGATCTTATCAAGGAAAGGTCACAACCCGGGCACTCTGGGGTGGAGATCACAGGTATTGATTAGTATCATGTTCAGTTTGAGGTATACACTGTACAGTTGGAATCAAAATGATTCAACCCCCATTGAAAATCAGGTGTATTGTCAAATTTTTCAGACTTTCAGCTATTTGCAATAAACAAATCAAACAAAAGCAAATGAAATAGCTAAAATACAACTCCACAACTTCTCCAGTCTCAAAATTATTCAACTCCCTGAATAGAATCCCCCACAACAGCAAAAATATGTAAAACAGGTGTTGTCTCAAGCACACATGATGCAACTAATCAAGGGCTTCATTATTTGCACCAGGTGTGCTTGAACTGGAACACGAGAAATACCTGCACTTGTTAGGGGTTTGTTGAGTGTCATGTTTGACTGCATGTGTAAAAAAATTGTCCAAATATGTATGAGAAGAGATCAGTGCCCTTCACAAACAAGGAATAGGATACAAAAAGATAGCAAAGGCACTGAATGTTCCGAGAGACACCATTGAAAGCATTGTTCGCAAGTTTAAAGGGAATGGTGGTTACACTACCGGGACAGGGCAAAAAAGAAAGCTATCAATGGCTGCAACCAGATTTCTAAGATGGCAGGTTGTGAAAAACTCTTGAGTGACTACTGTACAAAATAACTGCAGCAACACTTGGTGGAAACAGGCACTGAGGTTTCAGTGAGCACAGTAAGGCGTGTACTAAACGTAGAAGGTTTCCATGCCAGAACCTTAAGACATACACCACTACTGACCAAAAAGCACAAAAAAGTCGGCTCCAATATGCTCAAATTCATATGAAGAAGCCACAGAGATTTTGGAATTCTGTTCTGTAAAGCGATTAAACAAAACTGGAACTTTTCAGCACTCTGCTCAGTCACAGTGGTGGCTCTGTGATGCTCTGGGGCTGCTTTGCATCCTCTGGCACAGGAAACCTGCAGCGTGTGGAAGGCAAGATGGATTCATTGAAGTATCATGAAATCCTAGGAGAAAACATCATGCAGTCTGTGAGAAAGTTGAAGCTTGGGCATCATTTGACCTTCTAACAGGACAATGATCCCAAATTCCATTGGTTGCAGAAGAAGTCCTGGAAGATACATTGGCAATCACAGTCACCTGACTTGAACTCCATAGAAAATCTCTGGTAGGATTTGAAGAAGGTGGTTGGAGCACATAAACCTAAGATTATTACTGATCTGGAGGCCAATGGGCTAAGATTCTGCAGGAATGCTGCCTGAGGCTGGTGTCTGGCAATGCATTTTGTTTGCAGCAGGTCATAACAGCAAAAGGGTGGTCTACTAAGTACTAAACATGCTTGTCATGAAGGGGTTGAATAATATTGAGACATTATCGGTTGCATTTGCAGTTGAATTTGGGGAAACAACTTGAAGCATTCATTGTCTTGAGCTATTTAAATTGCTTTTGTTTGATTTGTTGAAGGTCTGTACATGTTGACAATAAACATGATTTGCAATGGGGGTTGAATCATTTTGGTTACAACTGTATGTTTCGAGACAGTATACAGTGGGCTCCAAAATCAATGGCACCATTAAAGTTTATTATAATTAAAATCTACCAAAATGAAACCAAGAAATAAATTCCATTTACTTAAGTACATCTAAGTCTTAAGGAACTATATTAAGCATCACTTTCTGTTCCACTAGGGTATAAAAATTTGGTAACAAGCATGCAATATTCCTTTGTCATCCAACACCACGAAGAAAACAAAATAATTGGCAGGTTAAAAGAGACAGAAGTTTGTAGACCTTCATAAATCTGATAATGGCTACTTGAAGATCCACAAACGATTGAATATACCACTGCATACTGTCAGAGGAGATATTAAAATATTCTAAAGATTCTAAAGAACAGTTGAAAACCTCATGGGTAGAGAATGCAAATGTCAAATGACATTTTTCCAAAAACAATATTAATCATCTATAAAAGCTTGTTTTTTTATTCTGCAACAGCTGTATAATTCAGTCACACCTCAAACAACAGGAGGAAGTTACAACCACATACCTTCTGAACAATTTGTTTCCAACCACACTCTTTTTCTTTACACTAGAGCTGGTTAACAAGGGTGCTTGATATAGTTACATACTCAATCTGTAGATGCTTTCCAGATGATACACATACTATCATAAACATTTAAATGAACTAACTCTCACATTAAACTTAAATTTGAACATTGTCTTTACCTAAACCTATATTCCAAACTTAAACCTAAGCTTCGCAAACACTCACTTATTTTTGGAAATTTTATTTTTTATAGTATACATAGTAAAGCATCTGCAAATAATAATCTTGACGTTATAAATAAAGGCTAACCTGTTATTGTTTTGTTTATTATCAGAATTAATCAGTCAATTCTATGAAATGAAATGGAGATAAACACAGCTATAATCCTGAAGGAAAACCTGGTTTATTTTGCTTTCCACCCTAGAAGACTAACTCATCTTCCAGCAGCACTATCACTGAATAGACAAGGCCACATCTACATTACACTGAAGTAGCTTACCAAGATTACATTAAATGGCTTTATTACAGTTTTACTTTACAATCTACAGCAAATTGACAAAACCTGAAAATGGCGGTCTACCATCGACCTTCAACTTGACACAGCTTGAAGAATTAAAAAATTATATAATAAGCAAATATTTTGAAATTCAGCAAACCTGAGAGACTGCTGTATCTACTCAAAAGAACTCACAGCTGTGATGCCAAAGGTGTTCTAACAAGTGGTTGGATACTTATGTTATGAACATGAATTGGACCGATATTAACATTTTATTTGTTTCGAATTAATTTTAGTAAAACAAAATATATTTTTCATCCACTCTGAAATCACAGAGTGTTCTGTGTTAAAAACAAAATGAAAACAATTTGAATCCCACTACTGAAAAAAGTTGAGTTTATTAATTTCTGATGGCACTGTGAGGGGTTTGAATACATCCTTGTATTTGCCTAAATGCATTATGTGTGACAAAAGTAGCAAACCATGACAGCTTTTTGCTCCACAGGAACCACATAGTAAATAAATGAGTTAGTAAAAACAGATTTAAAAACAGACTTTAAAGGAACCACCCACAATGAAAAGTTTAGTGTTGTAATATTCAGTAACATTTCACTGTAACTAGAGCTCCATGGTCACCCAAGCATCCTAACTAACAGATGTTGGTTCGGGTTTGTCTGAACAACAAAGTCTAAAGTGACTAAAATGTGATATTATAAGATATTATTAATATTAATAAGATATTATTGAGAAAAAATTCTGACTTTGTTTACAACTGAGTCACTGTGACATTATCAGACATGCTTAACTGGTGATATTTATTATTTTAATTTCAGAAATGGTGAAATAATATATACAGGTCCTTCTCAAGAAATTAGCATATTGTGATAAAGTTAATTATTTTCCATAATGTAATGATAAAAATTAAACTTTCATATATTTTAGATTCATTGCACACCAACTGAAATATTTCAGGTCATTTATTGTTTTAATACTGATGATTTTGGTATACAGCTCATGAAAACCCAAAATTCTCAAAGAATTAGCATATCATAAAAAGGGTCTCTAAACGAGCTATTAACCTAATCATCTGAATAAACGAATTAACTCTAAACACCTGCAAAAGATTCCTGAGGCTTTTAAAAACTCCCAGCCTGTTTCATTACTCAAAACCGCAATCATGGGTAAGACTGCCGACCTGACTGCTGTCCAGAAGGCCATCATTGACACCCTCAAGCAAGAGGGTAAGACACAGAAAGAAATTTCTGAACAAATAGGCTGTTCCCAGAGTGCTGT
>JACXGM010009391.1:8765-18955 GCA_016801145.1 Umbra pygmaea
ATTACAAGAGTCCTGAGGGCAATTTAATCGAGGATTGGCACCCTGTCTGCAGAGTAATGTCGCTGCAAAAGGGGGAAACACGTCAAATCTGTCATCTTCGTGATAACCAGCCACTGTTATACAACGAATGCATTAACTTTTACTTCAATACCAAAACTAACTTGGGCAAATAATTGGACAATCAATATTGATTCGAGATGAAATATTTAATTATCTCACTTGTAATTAACGCAAAGTATCCGGATGACAAGTTTAACAGCAAGTAGATTTGAGCCAAGACGAATGAACATGTTCAGAATATTAAGGGTGACATTTAATGGATAATGTATTGTATTAATTCATAGGAAACTTATTACAAATATTTTTATTTTTACCACAGAAATAATTTCAGGGACATAAAATATTGCATGTGATTAGTGTCCGCAGATTCTTAAAGTCCTAAATAGCCTTAATATCGTTTTCCAGAATTTACGGTCTAAAACTGTCTTTAAGTCTTAAATCTCATTTTCTAAGGTCTTAAACAATTGCGGCAGTCATGCTATTTTTGTTCCATTGTATTTTGTCGAAAGAAGCCATAAACGCTTTCTCTGTGCAACATTTTAGTTAGCAACAGCCAGATACACAGTAATACCAGGTGATTGCGGGAGCTTCATGAGTTCACAGCAACACACTTACTTTGTTCGTTAGTTAGCTTAATTAGTTTGAGTCTTGTTTATATTTAATATACTTAGCTAATATAGAAAATCCTAATATAGAAAGTCCTTACAGTTTTGTTTACTAAAACGTATTACTTGTGATCAGTACCTATTAGATTGCGCATTTCTTTGCCTACCGCAAAGCAACGATAACAACCCACTCTCATTGAGGAGTTAATCTCCACGTTCATGTTCTGTTTCATTAGCGAAAGTGTAGTGGGGCCATGTATTACTTTGGAACATTTCTTTCTACCGACTCAAGAGCCAGGCATCGTGGAGTTACTTTTATTCAGTAGTTTGTTTGAACTGCTGGTCGCGATTCTACAGCAGACTTAAGCACAGTCTATCGTGCACACATAAAAATGCAGCAGGCAAAATAGAACATAAGATACGTTTAGACGTGTTAATTTATTTCATATAATGAATATAAATAACTTGC
Organism: Umbra pygmaea; assembly: GCA_016801145.1. Classification (NCBI taxonomy): domain Eukaryota; kingdom Metazoa; phylum Chordata; class Actinopteri; order Esociformes; family Umbridae; genus Umbra; species Umbra pygmaea. The sequence goes on from JACXGM010009391.1 coordinate 9,900, forward strand.
ATATATAATTCAAAGACATGGCTCTCTAACCAAATCCAAAAATTCAAACGATATGGGTGCTGGTCTTCCTCAACAAAGTTAGACAATGCATTCCAACGCAAGCTACTCTCAGTACACATCTGTCGCTCACGACATCCGAAAAAAAAATCTTTACTTACACACGGTCAACTCCATTCCTTCATCTGAGAGATTCAAAACAGCAGGCAATGGGAACCATCCACAGAGATAGTCACAGTATACTGGCACAGTATTCAAGCCACCGTGTAAATTAACGCCTATAAGGCAAAAAATATTCCTGCCATCAACTGGTAATCTACCAAATATAAAAAATAGAACTATTTTTTAGTATATATAGTTTATTGATGATACTCTGTATGCCATCACAATAAATCAAATGATTAGCAATGAATGTAATGTATGTGTTACATGAATATGCCTTTACAGAGTCAAATTCAGAGCATATGTGAAAAACCATCCTGTTAACTAGCCCTTTCGTTTACTTCAGCAGATGTTAAAGCTATTCCCTAATTCTAACAAGATTATCAGTCATCAATTTATGGGAAATTCATAATGATATCACATCGGATAGTAGGCTTTAGTACTAAATGGTAGACTATAGTAAAATAAAAAGTCCTTAGAGCTGCTAAATGTATTTGTAGTTTGTTGATTTCCAAGTATAAAACTTGTTGAAATGTTTTCAGTGTGTGTGTATCCTTTTTTTACATTTCCATCTCATTTTACCAAAACCCTGATAATATTGATAACCGTGATAACTTTGGTCACTATAATCGTGATATGAAATTTTCATACCGTCCCATCCCTTCAGTCAAATCGCCATGAGGTAAGTGGCTACGTTATCATGCTTTTCATTGGAATTACAACTTAATGACATTTCTTCCTATGGAGTCCATTCATTCGCATTTGAAGATAGACACTTTTTGTTCCATGTTTACTCTCCTTCCTGTTACGTTGCATTCGGAAAGCGAAACTTTTTGACTGGCAAAATGGGAGCCAGCAGAAACACAAACTTCTAAGGTGAGTTGTACAAAACCTTTCATTTTAGTAAACTCTGTGTACACAAACAATGTTCTCAATGCTCGAGTTCACATGTACCGACCCTGGTGATACTTCGAGCAAAGTTTCATGTTGTGTCGAGCCTTTGTAGTGTTTTAAAAATAGCAATTTTGGTGCCACCATATTAGTGCCCCATCACACCGACTAAAAAGACGATTTGACTAAAACAAAAAAACTAGGGAAAATCTTAAATTTGGCATTTCCATCCTAATTATGATTTTAAACGAAAGTTTGACTTGGATACATTCAAAAAAAGACCTTAGTTTGCATTTGGCGAGAGTAGCGCTTTAACCTGAAATACTTCTCTATGCAAGCAGTTGTTTGAAACAGACTTATCAGTATAAGTTGCCTGGTACTGTTGTTCTACCAACCATTTTATTTATATTTTCTGTAAATTGTTGAGACAAGTTTTCCTCTCTTTACACATGTTGTATAGTAGCGTTATATAAGTCACAGTACACATGTGTACCTGGATGACTATAACAAACCTGCTATGACCTAAAAAACTAAGAAAATTCTAAGCAATTATGTTTGCTATTTTTAAGTAAGTATCGTTTTAGTTTTTTTTAAGGTATCAGTATCGTTGAGGTAGCATATCGGTTCAGACCAATACAACACCCAACCCTACCGACTATACTTCCTCAATTTAACTTATAGGCACCCTATCTACACATAAGCAGTCCCTGGAAAGTGATGTGACATAGTAGATATTCCAACTTAACTATCCCAAATCCCGGGCAGCGCTATGCCAATTTACGCTGCCTCTTGCTGGGGGTCCGGCCAACGTCAGAGAAGCCATAGTCATGCGCGAACCACTGACTATCATGACGTAGCCTGTCTTGCAATGCAGCGACTGAGCCCATTACGCCATGCAGAATCCTCTGAGTCCAGATATCTTGCTTGTCCCGATCAGTCTGGTTGTGCCTAATTTCACATTTCAGTCCGAGTTGCCGTATCCTTTATCTAGCCATCACAGCTAAAGTTATACGGAATTACAAACATGCTATTATATAGCTATCCTCTGTAGTAGTGTTGTCACGATACTGGAATTTCTAACTTCAATACAATACCGTGAAAAATACATCTATGTTCTATACCACAGTGAAGAATCTTTTATTTTTTATTTATCCTAATACTATGAGTATTTGTTTTTCTAAGATAATGAAATTAATTTGTTTTTCTTTCTTTAGGACAATGAGCTTATCAACAGCAGTTTACTGCGCCATTTTGTTCACTATTACTATACTTCAGTTATGTTGAAAGTGAAGACGTCTCCACGGGTGTTGGTCCTTCAAATGCTTTGCTAAATTGGTTTTAAGCACCTTTCGTCAGCACTGCACTCACTAGTTTTAATGTGCTATTCAATAATTCAACCTGAGCGAATGAGACGATTGATGAGAAGATGGCACTGAGTGAGAGGAGGCGGGCTATTTGGGCACTGCAGCAGTGTCTGTGTCAACTTGCTGTCAAGGAGAAAAGATCGCGAGAAAGTGCACATTCTGTATCGATACTGCAGAAAATGAGTATCAAAACCATTTAAAATATTCAGAATCGATGCAGGCCCAGGCAGTCAGAGAACCCATGGTCAGGCTCTAACCCATGACCATCGTGACGTAGAATGTCCTGCAGCTGCTATTTCAAAAGTTTGCAATTAGGACTTAAACAATAAATTATGTAAATACAACAATAACTAATAATAATACAAATAATATACTTTGGGACCTCAGAGAATTTGTAGTAAAACCCTGACGGTCACTGGCGTACAAAGTTCAACAGGCAAAGAGGAAAATATAATTGTAAAATATGGTCCTTTACAATACGGTATACCGACCAAGCTGTTAATTCCAAAGAAAATGTATATAATGAAATGACTAAACATTAACTCAAGTTATAAGTTAATTAGCTTATATTCTGTGACAGCAGGTGGTTTCAGTGCCCTTTGAAATGTTTGAATCCTTTACAATGGTTCTCTGTAAACATGGCAGAGGGTACACGCTCTGTTTCTACACTACAAAAACCTAATTTAGAATACATGTTACCAATAATTAGCTGGCTAATAAGATGAGCAAGACAAGGCAAAATTGGGAGAATTAAAAACCTACCGGGTTGTATTTCTCTGAGAACCGGTTTGGAGATCAATGCTTCACAGTAAGATGTCATTAGATTTAGTAGATATAAATAAGAGTTAAATGTGTGCGTAGAAGCTCAGTGTATGTATGGCTTCATGACTGACCTGGCGTGGTTGCTCTTCCTGTCTCTTCCTTTGTCGGGTCTAGTTTTTTCATCCTCTCTTCCTGGGCCAAACTTCTAGTAAACAAATGAAAAGTGAGCAAATGACAGACAAATTGAAATGTATGGCAAAAACATAAAGTGTCTAAAATCTGCATAGCAGGAAAAGCAGACATTATTACAAAATACAGAGAGTAAAAACTAAATTAACAGATTTCAACAATATTACAAATGTATTAAAGAGAATCCAGTAAATTTATAAAATTATCTACTTAATATAAATCTAATAACATTATAGAATCTGTCAGTGATTCATATTTCCTGGAGTTATTACCATCTGTGAGTGCAGTGTAACCAATAGCAATTAAAATATTGAAAATCATCTAATGGTTCATGGCTTTTACAAACACCTTGTTTACATTGTAACTACAAAGAGTTGTATCATGATTATTATTTATAGATTTGTTTTGCAAACACCAGTATTTTCCACTATATAAACACAGCCAAACATTAAATTATTGCTAGGTGGCACACTTGAAATTAGGGTAATTTAGAGGTTGCGTTAGCTTTCAGAAATCTGCGTTTAAAAACACAGACTCTCCAAAAACTTTCATTTCACATTTTTTACCTGCGTTCTAATTGAATGAATGAACGTCGGTGTACCGTGCTCTAGAATGCAGGAAATATGCCTTTAGAATTGTGTGAAAGGTTGTTTTTCTAAATAACAAATCAAGATTCCATAATTATTGGCTCTCATTCAGTAGTTAGTGCAACCACCTCTGGCAAGGATGTAATGTTTGAAAAGCCTTCCGGCAAAGACAACCAGATTGTCAGCCAAAATGGCCTGATACTTGGTGGAATCCATTATGCCATCAATCTTGGCCAGTGCCCCTGGACCTCTGGAATTAAAACAGCCACAAAACGTCACTAACCCACCACCATATTTCACCATGCCTCTTCATGTATGCATCTGTTTTGATGCCAAAAACGCTGATGCTGTATCTGACCAAAACGTTCAAATTTGGTCTCATCTTGGGGGGGTCCGCATGGCTAAGTTGCTGCTTTGCAGGACAGTCTACGTCATGATAATAATGGGTTTGAGCCTGACTACGTGCTCTCTGATTTTCCCCGGGCCTCCAGTGCGAGGCAGCATAAATTGGCATAGCGCTACCTGGGATTTGGGTTAGATAATCTGATTTATCTATGCTGCCACGTCACTCTCCAGCGACTCCATGTGTCCAGATCGGGCACCTGTGGGTTCAATTATGGAATTATAATTGGTGAACGTAATCATTCTGTGCATGATCAGACTAAAGTCTTCCGTGTTGGCTCGCAGTGCTAAAAGAATAAGCAGCTGGGCAACATATGGTTGGAAGAACCATGTGCGCCCCCTTCGTCATCCCACAGCTCTGTCCAGGGAGTTGCAGAGCTGCAGACAAGGCAGGATTAAAGGGTACTGCAGGCCTTGGTGTGTCTTGGGGTCAGAAAGTGCTTTGTTCTGGAAACCCTTCCAAAAAGGTTGTGGTTGTGGAGGTGGCATCTGATGGTGCTTTCTGAAACCTGGTGACCCTAAGACGCCACAAAGGCTTGCAGTTCTCACCATCCTTTAACTTTTTTTCAACTTTTCCATATCTTTAAAAAAAAAAAATAATTGCCCTGACAGTGCTCAGTGGTATATTCAATCATTTGTGGATCTTCTTGTGGTGATTACCAGATTTGAAGTTCTATGACCATCTGTCGCTTTTAAACTGCCAGTTCTTCTGTTTTCTTCGTGGTGTTGGATGACAAAGGGATATTGCATGTGTGTTACCTAATTTTTATACCCTAGTGGAACAGGAAGTGATGTAATGGTTCAATGTAGTTCCTTAAGACTTAGATTAACTTAAATAAAAACTTGATTTGGAGGAAATACATTTTTTATTTAATCAATAATTGATTTTGGTTGGTTCCACTGACACATTAATAAAGTAAAGTATTTCTCACATGTTGGTAATTTGAGTTTCTCTTTATATTTTTTTACAGTGTTGTTTGTGTATTGCCAGTCAGGGGTGCCAGTAATTTGAGCCCACTGTATGTTTGTTTATCAAAGTTGATATTCATAATCAAAATGGGATCTGAAAATTAGTCTTTATATGCTGTATGTATTATGTGCATTATTGAACAATTTGAGCACTTCATTATGACATTCCATCACTCACTCACATACTGTAGCTATTATTTAGTTTAAAACCATCCTGCACTGCTCAGAAGACAGATTCACAACTTATCTTTATAACTTATATTAACCAAAAATGTTGCGTATGCATTACAGCTAGATACTGTTTCACTATTAGGCGGGACACAAAACGCATATGACAGTTACTCCTACATTTATAGCGATCTAGTAATCTGCCAATCTGAAAATATGGGATTAGTAATAAGCGCTTGTAACTACATAGATGCTTCTTACGCAGATTCAACAATGTATGGGCGATTTAAAAACATAACGAAGCAATAACCCTGCCTGTTTTTTACTGACAATTGATCCTTCGTTATTCTCAACTGATAGACATTAGAATGACAGGTTTCAGTAACTTTCTCTGCCACACACACCATGCACTGCACAGAACTTAAGAGTAGAAAGCATGTTTGATTTGCAGGATCAGGCTTTTCAGTTAACTCTGTTAACAATAAGTTAGAACTTGCAAATTTAAACTGAATCTCATGGCCAAAACACCTGCTTTTTTGAAACGGAAAGCAATATTTTTTCTGTATTCAACTTCCTGCGATTTTCTAGAGTCCTGCATTAACTCGACCTCTGTATTCACATAAAGAAATAACAAATTCTCAGATTTCTTCCAAGACCTCAAAAGTGGTCTGATGTGGGTTTTATCATTGTTGTGGACTTAAAAATGCAGTCTGTGTTTTTCTGCAGCTTGTAGTAAAATGTCAGAATTTGTGCACCAAGTCACAAAAACCACCAGATTTAAACTTGAACACAGGCTGAATTGGCAAAGGAAATTCTCTGGCTGAATAATAAATGACATATTGTAAAATGCTCCCATTGAGCAAATGTTTCAAATCACACATTTGGGGAATAACTTGTTTGAAATGGCTGAACCATCTACAAAATACGACAACTTTGCAAATATATCTGGCTGTGAAATAGACAAAGATGCCATCTCAATTATATAAGTTAAGACGTTAAAAAAGCTAGAAATAAAGTTATCAATACTACAATAAGCCAAATATTTTAAATTTGAGTAAGGTAATTAGTCTCAAAACATTTTCTGTGTACCTCAGTAGTGTTGAGACCGTGGCTACTGGCATTTATCTAGGCTTGGTAAAGTACATTTTGTGTATTTACAAAATAAACACTTTTTATTATTTGGCTTAAATTAAAATGTATATAGTCAAGATACCATTACTAGAAAATAGTGCAATTGGGGGAGAAAAAACAAATAGTGCTCCTTCCACCCAGTTTCAAAACCGTGATTTAAGTAACAAGCGGAAGACCAACACACCAGGAGTTACTCTTGTAAACTCATGTCCGACTACCTACCTGTCTAACCTTGGCAGCGGTGTCCCAATTTGTGCCTCTTGTTGACGCAACTCGCATCATCAGAATGCCGTGACAAGGATGCTAAACATGACCGCTGTGAGGCAGCAACTTAGACCGCTGCACCACAGAGAGGTCTTGTCTGCAAGTACCCAGTTACTGTAGCTAGCTAGCTACATTTGTTCCATTCAGCTAACAGGCTACATCGCCAGGCAACAGCACAGAGGCACACTAATCTTTCAGCAATCGTGTAATTACAAAAGCAAGGCACAATCACACCACAGCAGCATTGTGTTTCAATAAAAATACTAATTAAAGTCTGTCAGTTCTACTTCACAGATTTGGTCATGTTTAAAGGAGCGGGAAAAAAGGGGGATATATCTTGTAGTTTTTCATGAACAAACAATACAGAACATACATTAAGCAGCTGTGCTATGGTGACATTGTCAAGTAGAACTCATTTGATGAAGGCATGATCACTGGTTCTCTCCTCAGCACACACTGACCAATCAGCATGAGAAGGTGAGTTTAACTCACTTGCACCCAGAGAGACACACTGTCAGTCTGGAGCATCGGTATTAGCATGGCGGGATCATCATTGGAGAGGGGAAAGCAACAGAGAAGCAAAAGCACACTAGCCTGGAAAAATCCAGACCCAAATCCTGAACAATTTAGGGTCTGGGATCGAGTAATGTAAATGACTCAACTCGAGGGGCGGCACCAAGCGTGCATTTGAAAATCTTACTTTACGCAATTGGATAACACTACGACCAATCACCAGTGGGAATACTAACCCTATGGCGGAGCTAACTGGTAGATTAAACCCTTGCCGTATCCGGTCTGCAAAACAGCAAAAACGTCCTTCTTAAAAAGTAACGATTTGAGCGCCGTCTTCTGTTCCTCTTTTAGACAAAAAGCCAAGTCTAACTCGTTCATTGTAGCGGCAAAAGCAGTTTCAAACATTTGGTGTAGATCCATAGCGATCTTACAATGTTTACTAATGACTTGAGGTCGCACTCGCAGAGCTTTCGTCATCTGTTTAACACGCCTCTGGCCCGCCTATATCAGATACATTAATGTGATTGATGCCGCTTGGCTACCAGGGCATAGTAACTTGCTGAGCAAATTCAAATTGTGCTCTCGCGAGAACTCTGGATTTCCAGGGTAAAAGCACACACTAACGCTTTAAAGAATGCTCTAATACTGCAGACAGAAAGACTCAGTGACACCCAATCTAGCCAATCACTAACCTTTTTTTTGACCGGAGAGGAGGTGGAGCCAGAGGAACGTGATGAAGAAGATCCTGTATCAGAGTCAGACGATGAAGAGTCGTCACCGCTGGAGTGTGAGGACTTCCTGTCACTCCCTCCGTTTCCCTGCTTGGTCCGCTCTTCGTCTTTCTTCATCGCCTCTCTGCCACCCTGGAGGTGTGACGGGGGCAGAACAGGTCCCATGGGCTCCACATCAACAGCTTCCTCAGGTCCTCTTCTCCTGCTCTCCCAGGATTTAGAAGTCCCTTTCTCTGCCTGATGCTTACGCTCCTTCATCTTCTCGTTGTCTTCTACAGTCTTCTTTTCACGCTCCTCCGTGGATGTCTTGTCTGATAAGGTGACATCCATGGTATCCTGCTGAGCCCCTGAGACCAGGACTGTTGTGGATATACCCTGGTGTTCAGAGGGTTCCACTGGGGTGGTCACCACAACTGACCCCTGCTGCCCAGGTTTGGGCGGGGACGTCATGGAGCCAGAGGAGGTGTCAGAGAACATGCGGGGCTTCTTGGGGGCGATGGCAGGTGGAGAGGTTGTGCGGGCTGGGCCGGATGGAGAGGAGATTGGGGACTTATTTGAAGTGGCAGCCTGGTCTACTGCAGACACTTCCCCAATCTGGGAGCGTCCACGTTTCCATGGCGGAAGGCGAGTTTCCATGTCCTTCTCCGCCTGCTTCTTTTTCTCCTCCTCCTGCTTCTTCAGCTTCCTCTCCTCTTCCCTCTTCTCCTCCTGTTGCTTCTTCTTCTCTTCCCTCTCCTCTTCCTGCTTCCTCTTCTTTTCAATCTCTTCTTGTTGCTTCTTTCTCTCCTCTTCCAACTTCTCCGCCTGTTGCTTTTTCCTCTCCTCTTCCCTCTCCTCTTCCTGTTGCTTCTTTTTCCTCTCCTCTTCCCTCTCCTCTTCCTGTTGCTTCTTTTTCCTCTCCTCTTCCCTCTTCTCTTCCTGCTTCT
>JACXGM010009392.1:0-27648 GCA_016801145.1 Umbra pygmaea
AAACTCCCCTGTTATATACACTAGGAAAGATCTGGACAGACCATTCCTGTACTTTTGGGTAGGGCGCCTTGATCGTGTGCCAGTACAGGTTTAGGTTCTTGTTGTGTGTCAGGTAAGAGCAGGTTAGGGGTGCAGCCTTATATATGATTTATTTTCTTTGGTTCCTGTCCAGCCCCTTTTCCCATTATTATTATTATTACTATTATTATTATATATATACACATATATAATTATATATATTTACCGTGGGTAAATAAAACCCCTTTGTGAAACGGTATTTTCTGCCTCTGTGTCCTTGTTTGCACCACGACCCCACGCCTCTGTTGCTAGCCTCTGGTGTCCTGTGCGGTGTGGTTGACATCCCACTCCCCTTGTGGGGAGCAGAACGTAACAGGGAGGCACTGTGCTCATTGGGACCTTAAATGCTGCATGTATTTTTCTGTACCCTTCCAGTGGAAACAGGATGCACATGAGCTCAATTTTGAGTGTCATGGCAAAGGCTGTGAACACTTATGTACAGGTGCCTTATTTTGTTTTTTATTTTTAATGAATTGGCTAAGATTTCAAACACACTTCTTCCACTCGTGTTTGTCTCATCCTTAGTTCAGAACCCTAGAAAGCTTTAATAGCTGTGACAATTGGGGTTGGTTTGGGATCCACAGCTTGTATTCAGTAGCTGGGTTTGGACCACATGCTCCACACAGAACTGCCCTCTTGTGGTCACAAAAAGGAATCACTCATAATGTAAATGCCTGTACATAAATAAAACACTGTTTATTAAGCATACATTGTTTCCAATTGTAGTCAGTGTCAGTATAGTATACATAATAAAGACAAATGCAATACCAAACTCTCTGTTCAGTTATGCCCATGTGATGTCTGAACATTTTTGTTTGAAAAGAATACTTTGTTTTATGGAATAGCTGCACTTTTAATCTACCCATCAAATATATTTTGTATGAATTCTAGAAATTTCAAAACAAAGTATCCATATGCTTTTTGTTTTGCCATCTCCATTGTCTTTGTAACAGTCAATATTTCCATTAGTGCACACTGTCCAAAATGAGGCCAGACACAGATCCCACTTCTGAACCTCGTAAGCAGGTTCCTGCCTATTTATTGCATGTTTTGGAAATGTTTTATTGCATATTTATGTGCTAAATTCAAGGTATTTTGGGAGTCTATATTTTAGAGTTTCTTTATGGTATTGGATACATTTATAGATCCTTCTAGCTGTATTTCCATATTTAGAGTGGTGCCACAGGACATCTATCTTAATAGCTATTTCAGCAAAAGGCTAGCATTTCCTACTCTTAGCCAGACATCTTATACTATTTCTGTGGAAGGACTCTTTCACTACTACATTTAGCCAGCGGAATAAAACGGTCATATAACAAATTAAGCTGGAGAAAAGGAATTACTCTGTTAGCGGTTCTTTTAATATGTTTTATGATGTCTGGTAACCGTATTAATTGTGGAAGACATAGACCCTGTTATATTCTCAAGTCTGATAAAATCCAAATGTCTTATCCAAGTCTGGTACAGGAGAGTTGGGCTCTGTTGGAGTGTAAGAGATTGGGGGGTGGGTTTGAGGTGGTAGTGGACCAGTTTGTTTTGTCTTCTTACGCATGTGTATGTGTAAATATCAAATTAGGATAGACACATTTTTAAAACAATTGCACCCTGGCATCAATTCCACTACACGATAAGCCATTTCTCTTGCATGTGCATTTAATCATTAAAGCTTGTATCAGGTTTCAAAGATAAATGAATATATACTGCAGGATACCCTTAAAGGCCCTACCTATTGAAATGTTGCTGCATATATGAAGCCTCAAACTTTTACAAGTAGCTAAAACAGCAACATTTTAGTTCTATGTTATTCTTTGGTGTATACATACTTCAGATAGCTGGACTCATTTTTGCCTTTCACATACATATCTCAGCAGGAAAATATTTCTACAAAGATCAAACCTGCACGAACACACACTTGTGTCAATCTCTCCTCTATTTTGAAAATTATACACTTTCTGCCCTAAATACAGAATTTCTTCGGATTATTCATCAGAATGTCTAGTTTCCAGATACTGCAACAATTAGTTTATACCTAATGTGTTTGTTCCTTCCTCTCTACTTGAAAAATGCAAATAGAATATTACCACCCTATTTACTCTTTTACATCATATTTCCATAAACATAAAAGTAATTATTCTCCGGTTTAATGTGTTTTGTCAAATAGATTTTCAGTTCTCACATGTCAAAGTCTTTTATCCAGGTGTCTGATTTTATCATTTTCCAAAGACCACTAACACAGCTATTGTAGAGGCACACAGCCAAGACAGAATGTTTCCCATTTCCCCTGTGGATAAGCACAGCCGCTGTTCAGACCCTCCACCCATCCGGCTCAGTCAGGCAGGAAGTCCCTGAATGAGCTGAAGCTGAAGCTACGGCCAGTTGTTCCAGGAGGGTGTGAGTTGATCCTAGGGATCTTCTCCATCAGCTTGGAGACGGCTCTCCTGCGGAACGAGCCTGCGGACGAGTCAAGTTGCTGCATGACCTCTCCATACAGAGCACTAAAGACGCCCGCTGTCTCCTCCCAGCTGTCAAGCACTGAGATTTCATAGAATGGCAGTTTAAGGCCCCGTGACAGGCCCTCTCCGTCCTCAGTGCTCACCATTCGGTCAAACTCAAGGTCCTTCTTGTTGGCCACAATAACTATGGGTGGAGGATCAGAGCTGCACTTGCGTGTTCCTGAAGAGACGTGGATGTGATTGATCAAGAAACAGAGACGCATAACTTCGTCAAAGCTGCACCTGTCTGTTACGGAGTACACAATGACAAATCCATCCCCCCACTTTATCTTCTCTTCAATCAGCAAGGCATCTTCCTCCTTATAAGAAATTTTGATTTAATTACTGCAACAAGTAGCTAAAATAATAATATAGACAAATAAAAATATCTATGTATGAATGACTATGTATTTGATGAAATCATATGGCCAATTAATTTGGAACAATGTAGCGCTTTAAACAGGTGACCATAGATGGTTGCTTTATAATGAATACACAGGATTATAAATCTGGACAGAAACATGAGTGGTCAGTGATGGGTAATTAGTGTGTAATGTCAACACAATTTAAATTGTTTCAAAGGATGATTGCCTGTTAGTGAATTAGCCAAGCATACTCACCTGTCCTGCTGTGTCTAGTATTTCAAAGTGCACCACATCTCCACCAATAGACATCTCATGTCTGTATATGGTCTCTGCAGAAAGAAATGCATTTTTTTGCAATAGTGATCTGCACTGAACAAAATATAAATGCAAAAATTTCAATGTATGAATGTGTTACACTTGACATAAGGAACAAAGTTGTGCTTTCTAAATATCTAAAAAGGTGTACAGACTATTTTGTGCCTACCTATAATTCAGGCATAGTTTATTTCAGCTTATGAAACAATGAACCAAGACTTCACATGTAGATTACTGCTCTGTATATACACTTCTCAAACAATGTAAGGGAACATGCAATCATCACAGTATAACACTAAGTCAGTTAAACATCAGGGATAAAAATCTGTCCAGTCAGGAAGAATAAGTGATTGTGAATTATTGTCACCTGTATTGGGGCAAATGAAAGTGACAACAGGTGCACTGGAGAGATAACAGCAAGACAACCCCCAAAAAGGGAATGGTTTTGCTGGTGGTGGCCACAGATAATTGCTCTCTCCTTATCATTCTTTTTCAGCTTTGCTAGTTCATTGTCACTTCTGGTAGCCTGAGGCGGTACCTGCATCCCATTCAAGTTACACAGGTAGTCCAGCACCTACAGGATGTAAAAGAGCATCAACCCAACAGCAGGACTGGTATCTGCTTCTTTGCACGAGGAGGAACAGGAGGAGCACTGCCAGAGCCCTAAAAAATTACCTCAAGTGGGCAACTAGTGTGCATGTTTCTGACCAAACTGTCAGAAAAAGACTCCATGGGGTGGAATGAGGGCCCGTCATCTTGTGGGACCTGTGCTCACAGCCTACCACCGTGCAGCTTGATTGGCATTCACCAGAGAACACCAGAATTGATGCCCTGTTCTCTTCATAGATGAGAGCAGATTCACGCTGAGCATGTGAGAGACGTGAAAGAGTCTGCAACATCATCCAGCATGACCGGTTTGGCAGTGGGTCAGTGATGGTCTGGGAAGGCATATCCTTTGAGGGTCATACAGACCTCCACATGCTAGCCAATGATACCCTGACTGTTAGGCAACTGTTTGAAACTCTCAGACCCATTGTCCAACGTTAAGCTGGTGCACAATCAGAATGCATCACAGTACGATTGAGAACAAAACATGTTTATGAAGAACAATTGTGTTTACTAGCAGACCATTATTTTCAGAATGCCAGGGAAATGTACAAAATATGGAAGAAAATATTGCAAAGACTGGGAAAAAAAGAGTTTAATGGAATGGATTAGGAGCATCCCAGCAGATGACATTAAGGGTGAATCCCATTTCTCTCTCTTACCCCTTCCCCTTAGTTTTGCGCGTTCATGTGAGGCTATCCCAGTTCTCATTTTGATCTAGGGGTAGGGCTAAGGGAAAGGGGTGGATATCCCTTAAAACCAAGCATTTTCGAGAGCTTACTTGAAACCAAGGGGTAGGTACCCAGAATACACTGCGCAACCGGCAACAATGGCAGCCAGGTCATCAAGAGAGTCCAATAAATGTATTTTCGGCTTAAATAATTGACTTGGAAATTACGAAAGACGTGTTTTGTGTTGTACACATTCCTGTACATATATATTTGCACCCATGTTCTTAATTGAAAGGTTTTTAAAAATCGATAGTTTCGTTACATTGCTGTTGTGAACAACATTCACGCATTTCAATGACTAGCCTTGAATGGACACCATGCACATGGCCGCGGGAACTATGGGTGCTGAGGGAGCTGCAGCACCCCCTGCTGACAGCACGTGAATTTAAAATGATATTACTTCAAATAAAGTTTTGGTTTTTCAGACGGTTTTTAATTTTCCACCATTATTCATAAAATTGTTCAGAATATAATTTCGTCTATAATAGAATATATATATTTAGAATAACCGCATATGACAAACATAGATTTTATTTTGAGATAAACTAAAATTAAAGCAGGGGAGGGTCAAACATGACGAGCAAACCCTTTAATACGAGACTTAAATGGTAAAATTGAGCTCTGGCCCGACGTAGTTCTTACCATCGTGCAGAACCCTGCCCCCGGCCCCCAGCACCCCCCTGATAAAAGATGTTCCCGCGGCTATGACCATGCATGTCTACAGTTTTAACTAAACTACATTAGCAGCGGATTTCGTTTGATATCTTTAAGTTTGTGATCAACACTTCGCCTCTGGTGATGTATCAGCCAGCTAGCGACAATGTATGGTTACGTAACTGTAACCAAGGGGTGTCTCATTTCATAGGTGTATGTTTTCAACCCTATCCCTTACCACATGGGATTGGTCAGAGCCGGCGCTAGCTGAATGATAACGCTCCTTTTAATTCATTGCAGTGTTAAATCATTATAAAGCTAGTGAATTGTAATGCAATTGTATTGTGTGTAAAGAAACTATGTGATAGCAAAAAAGTAACATGTTTTTAATAACTTTTTATTAAAAACACTAACAAATAACAACGCTATAATTTGTATATAATTAAAATTAATTAAAGTGTTGCTGTAAACAACAGGAGAATGCTGTGGATATAGATGAACAGCAAGTTGAGATATTGTCAAAAGTTCACTTATTGTCAAGTTGCGATTCATCTGTAAAGTCTCATTCTTGCTGATCCTTGAACTCATCCCTGATCATCTTTATATTTCCATTTGTCTCTGTTCCTGTACGTGGAGATAATTAAAGGCACGATATAACCATGTTGTGAAATGAACAAATACATTTTTTGAAATTGAGAGAATAGGATAAGAAATTCACATTTAAATGTACATTGTGGAAAAGAAGTATTGGTATCATTAACTCAGTGGCGACGTAAACAAATGTGGCTAGTCTTAAGGCATTTTTGGCTGTTTAAGAGCAGTCATTGGCCTATAATTTCATGTTTGACCTGGCAACTCTGCCAGGCCAGCATGCCCATATGTTGTCGGGAGTGCACGCAGGCACGTGGGGGCCATACTACTGAGTAACATTCATGATATACAATCTATGGTCACATTATGAGTTGACGTGATTAAATTTACGCAGATTGAAACAGCCTGTGACTTTCATCGTTTACTTTGATTTTAGGTGTGAGTTTGAATCCAGCCCTCAATCGTTGATGATTTTGTTTTCCTTTGATGGTTGTCATTTGGTTCAAGGAATTACACAATGTACAGCAAATACTTTGATATTGAATCAAGAGACCCGATATGTCTTGAGTGTTCCCTTTTTTTAGTGGTGTATTATTATAATATATATATATAAATAATCAAAATCAGCAAACTACACATTACGCATGACAAATCATTTGACGAAATTCCTTCCCCTGAACACATACCGAGCGTTGGGTCATACTCGCCAATGAATCTTCTAGTGATAAATCTCACAGCCATTGCTGTAAAAAACGAAAACAAATGTGATTAAGGAATAAAGATCGAGTCAGGTACAGTAAACAGAATATTTCAGTTATAACACAATACCTATTTATATCCTAAAAAATTTTTTTTCTTCGTAAACAAAATAAGACAGAAAAATTCGTTTCTGTGCTTACCAGTTTTACCAACAGCCGCTTGACCCAATATCGCTATCCTGACGGTTCTCGAAGCCAAGAGGCTTGTCCTTTTCAAAGTTTTTGATAAACCAAAGGTGGTGGACATATCTTTATCCATGGTATATGCTATATATCAAATTAAACATCTAAAATCATACAGAAAGTGTCTAACTCATGTTCGATGTGTTACTCCTACATACACACTCAAGAGAATACCAAGTTTTTCTTTACTGGCTGCAAAGCGCAGTTATCTCCACTGCGCTGACAGCAACATGATACCATCAGTGCCCTACGCTTTGTCATGAGACTGGATTTGAACGATTTACAAGTTTCATTAGCAATGAATCACAAAAGATTTACTATTGTACTTCTACAGCTATGTATATAAACATATTTAACTTGACTAAAATTTTATTTGAAAGATAAAAAATGTTGTCCAGACATTTTCCTTCACATTTTATTTTCATACTAAGCACAAGTTTCCAATTTAGGTGGCACATTCACTGCTAAGAACATTATTTACATTCCAAAGCCTATAGCATCATGCCAACCTAGGAGCAACTTCAATTGTGTTGATCCGAAGCACTGTCTGTGGTTGCACAATAACTGAAAAAGACAAAAATACAACAGTATTAGTCTTGCAGTTCCCACAAAAGTAACAACTCCAGTTATTACTTAAAAACGCTGTCAGGTTACACATTGCCATTATCTATAAAAAATGCTTAAGGGGATGAACAAAGTCTCAATTGTGCCTTTTCTGAATATTCTGTATACTGCAACATTATTAATTCACTACTTTTCTCCATAAGTAGTGTTAAATTAGTCATTCACAATTTCGGTACACTCAAGACATTGGAAAATACTGTCCAGGTACTTGAGGGCAATGTACATTCAAATCAAAGATTGAAGTCAATATTGTTATCTTAGTGCCAAAATAGACCTAACTATCCCAGTTAGTAATTTATCCTCTTAAAAAGCTACAACATTTTATGAATAGGTTTATTAATTACTTCCCATTGACACTGATGTGTAGATGTGCATATTTACCTATCCCATTAAGCAAGTGCAAGATACAACTGCATCAATGAATCTGCTACAAAAACTACCCAAATGCTCATCAAATTCTTGCAATTAAAATGTATAACTTTTCCTATGATTCACACAGAAAAAAGTAAAACGACCAGAAATGAACTAGCATTTGGCATGTGTTTACAGAGGAATTTCTTTAATAAAGTCACTACAGCAATTATTCAACATGGTTTTACGCTTTTATTTCTGCTAGACACCTTAAAATGTGTCACTTTCTGTGTAATCTTTGTAGCTTATATATAATATGATGTAATTGATCAAAGTGAGAAGTCTGATGAGAAATACATTGAATGTTGGAGTATGAATGTTCAGGAATTTTCCCAAGTAAAACATAATAAACGTTCAATAGGAATACTTTTTTTACCAGATTGTGCTGCTACCTTGATTATTATACTACACAATTTCACAAAGACAATATGTTTACTGAACAACTGAAACAATCACATATTTTCAAAGACATCCAATTTGAAAAAGCATACTTCTTTTCCTCTGGAATCTGTGTCTTTTCCAAAACAGCATGTGAACTTTGGGCCAGGATTCAGTCTTCTCAATGACAGTTGCCTCTACTCTGACCAAGTCACGTCTACATATGAAAAAAGAGGAAGGGGGCTGTTAGAATTACACAGCTCTTTGTTGGTAATCACAATTCTGCACTTAATTGAACATTTATTGTCCTGATGGAATGGTAGTGATATGACATGTACATTTATTTTTTAATCCAAGCATGGTTTATAAACCATACCTGAGTAGGGGCCTTCCAATAAGTGTAAATTCTTCTCCACCGACCAGCATGACCTATTTGAAATATTTTGTACATTAAAACATATCGCTGCAAGAGTCTAACATCCAAGAAAACAGGGCAGGTGTAAATGTGTGTCGTGTTCAAGCAGTTGTAATTTCGCTATGTATATCCATAAAACTAATTACACATTTTTGAGTTAATATGATCTGGGCCCAGGCTACATGGATTAAGCATTTTAAGAACTTCCTTTCCTAATAGTAATGACACTATGAATATAAGTTACCAACCTTCTCTAGTCTAATCCGTTCACCGCATTCAGCATCAATGTGGTTTTCAATGAGAATCAGGTCTTCATTTGTAACTTTCCACTGTCGACTTGCAAAATGGACAACTGCAAAAAGTCTTCCATAGCCTTCATTTGCAAGACAATTGTTCACGGTTTCAACAACCACTGAAAGGCAATAAGATAATTACACTTATATATATATAAAAAAATAAATAAGAGCAATTTGTCTAGATTAATATTTAATGTCAATCTTCCTCTCCACTGATCTTTTTTGCAAATAGTCTGTGTTTAATGTATAGTGACTAATAATATAAATGCAACCCAGCGGTTCAAAGATTTTACTAAGTTAGTGTTCACATGAGGAAATCAATTAGTTAGGTTCACATTTTTGGATTTAACATGACTCAGAATACAAATACATGCATAGGAACCTATCTGTGATTTTTTTATATCCACTCAGGAAAAATGGGACTGGCATTTCATATGTTGCATTATTCATCAACTATATTTTCCCTACCTTGGTGGTGTCTTTCCTGGTCATCGGGCCAGATTTGTTGCAATTCTGGCCATGGTGGTCGGGATAAGGATGTTGGTGGCACAAAACTGCAAGAGAACAGAACATTGTTCATTTCAGAGGCATCATAGTTAAAAAGACAATAAGGCAATTCATTATGTTAAGTCAAAATTATATACATTGAAATTCAGAAATAAACCACAGTCAAATATACACTTATGGTAAACTTTTAAGTACACACCTAATGTAATGTAGGACCAGCTTTGCCTTCAGAAAAACTTGAATTTGTTGTGGCATAGATTGAAGAAGGTGCTGGAAACGTTAATAGGCTCTATGCACAGCTCCACTACTTCCTGAACTTAAGGCAGCTCCTTTATTTCCTGTCTTACATTATTGGAGAAACTGATTAATCCACGTGTGTCACAATGGTCAAACACAAGTGGATTAATCAGTTTGTCCAATAATGTAAGGCAGGAAATAAAGGAGCTGCCTTAAGTTCAGGAAGTAGTGGAGCTGTGCATAGAGCCTATTATGGATTTTGGGCCATGCTGATTTTTCACCACACATCATGCAGTCAACCTCCCATCCCAACTATTAGAAATTGAAATCTGTGGACTGTGTCATTAAGAGTAAACTGACACCTCTGTCATGTTCATGATTGCAGGGGGGTATTCCATCAATGGCGCTAATGAAATCTGCTTAATTGAAAAAGCCTGGTTTGAATGAATGTCAACTTTCAATTCAGGCTTCAAGCCATTCCATTAACAGAATGTAGCCATGCCTGGTCAATGTTAACTCTAACGATGCTTAAACAAGCTTGCATTGTGCATGGAATACATAAGCAGCACAGAATAAATGATCAAGGAAAAGATAACGTGTTGCAAAAAGAAGCAACAACTACAGCAGTTTAGTTCATCTCTGCAGTGGGAAAAAGAACTTCGGATGGAACTTTATGAAGAACATAAAAGTTGTAATCACCCAAAAGGGCAATACTGTTGCAATTACCAAGGCAAGGGAGATGGCTTGGCAAAGAAATCCTGACAGATTCATATCTCTCATAATTTTTCAAGTTTTAATGAATGAACATTTAGAACACCAGATAAGTAAGACTGGCAACATTATAATCAGGCCATAATATCAGATTTATGACTAGAATGTAAAAAACATGTTGTAGGCAAATTTCCAAGACTTGACAGAACTACAAAGCATATGTATAACAAGACTTGACAACAAGACTTGACAGAACTACAAAGCATTTGTAAGGCAAGACTTGACAACAAGACTTGACAGAACTACAAAGCATTTGAACTACAAAGCATTTGAACTACAAAGCATTTGAACTACAAAGCATTTGAACTACAAAGCATTTGAACTACAAAGCATTTGAACTACAAAGCATTTGAACTACAAAGCATTTGAACTACAAAGCATTTGCAGTGAATTTCTTTAAACCAGTGAGGATTGAAGCCCTTCTGACAACCTACTAACCCTTGGTCTATGTTCCGTGTCAACAGTGACACAATTGGCAACAAGTGAAAATGAAATATAAAAACATTCTCCACAGTAAAAAGTAGTCAATTATGAAAATGTGAATATTTGTTAAAATAGTTGTTTATATGAAACTATTTACATTATAATCATTTAGCTGGAGACACATAGTAAACCCCTGTGGCAACTTAGGATAATGTGCCATGCCCAAAAACGAAACAACATTTGGCACAATTGGGAATTGAACCAGCAACCTTCGACTACAAGTCACTCTCTCTATCCACTGAGCCATCTGCATTTTAGAGTCAAAGACACAACAACCATACAGCCATCAAAGTTGCTTAGATCACAGGTCTTCAACATTTTAACATTTTGTCAACAAACTACAAAAACTCACAAGCATAACTGCATGTTTCATATTTCGTGTTGCAGCCAAATTGGCAAATGGCATTAATGAGCAACTAATTAAGTGGAGACAAAGTGTAAAGTTGTTCTGCAAAGGCCATAATGCAGTAACTACATCACTAGTGTATTATGTAAAACATGATCATTTTACATCTATGAAGTGAGACTGTACCTTGATGGCAGTTTTATGTTCTGAGAACTTCGTTGACGGGCTAGGGAAGGACATCGCATTCCTGAAAAACAAATTATTTTGTTAAAACTAGCCTAAAATCTTTGCTTTATGGAGAGTTTAATAATTTGAAATCAGTTTAACGTAGACGTGTGTTGTTATGCTATCTATCCACAAGCTTGCTATACTGTATACACTTCCAACCAAAAGTACCAATACCATCATTTACTAAAAATACCAGAAACTGTTGATATTTCTGAAAATACTGTTTGCCCAATTACATCACAAAATTTACAGACAGGGTCATCTTGACCAATCAACTTGTACAACTCAATGTAGATGACAACAAACAAGTGTTGGTGGTTTCATACTGTAGCTACATTAGCAGAACTACATTGAAGAACCGTAGTTATAAAGTCCAATCAATAAGTACAAGTAAAAGGTTTCAGAAAGTACATTTTAATCGGCTGTTGGAGACTCAGTGCAAATCCTGCTACCGGCACTGAATATTCTTCTAACATCGGTGAATAGAACTATGAAGAGCAGAGTACAGTTTACATCAAAGCAACGAACTAGCTAAATGATAGCTGATGTGCAAGGTACCTTGCTTCATTTCACCGATAATCAATTGCAAAAACAATTGACCAGTTCATGCGTATGTATCAGTGGATAATCAACCTACCAAACTGTTTGAGAACAGAAACATTCACATGATGGGGGTTCACTCTCCAACATGTTTTCAGCAACTCTAGACAACCACTCCTCAAAGTCACCGCCATCTTCCTTGTGATTGTAGGTGTTACAGTCATTACATTCCCCGGGTTACTGTGAAAACAAGCTCGTTCCAAATTCATGGTTCCCATTAAAAATAGAGACAATATATCCCACGGTACTTTATTTTAAAACAAGCATTAAACATATATTCAAAATAAGGCATACATGTGTGAATGAAGATTATTTAAGCCTGCACCATGCAACTTTTTCGAAAACTATAAAAAATACAAAAACGATGTTTTATGACTAGTTAACGTCATGAATAGCATATTGGATCTAGGGGTTTAAAACATCAACATAATAGAACATACAGATACATTGTAGAATAGCAAAATCGAAATTTCACAATATCTAACTAGCAACAAATGCATATTATGTACAAAACAATGTGTATTTTCGGAATTGAAAATATTGTCCCTGTATTATTCCTGTGTTCAGTAAAGACATGTTACAAATAATTTCAGAAATCTACGTAACATCCGGGCAGACAGGACAAATTAATGGGAAATTGCATAGTGCAGGTTGAATGCTATTGTAGAGAAGTTCTACCTTTTAAAAGGTACAAAATAAAGTACAAAATGCCTATTTTTGTACGTTGCCAGGACAACTTTTCTAAGCCTCTCAAAGTGCTGTCAAAAGCAAACAGAACAGTCAGTGTCTGTAGACACCTCTGTGGCAAACCTATTTTGTTTGAATACTAACTCAAATAAGAAAGTTCCAGTGTTGTGTGAAAACACACTTGGCAATACATTTTGCATTTACAGTTTTATATCAATGTTTTGAATGACAATTATTCTGTGTCAGGATGTCATGAAATCATTTTCTTAATCTGCTAACAAAAGTTGATTTCAGCATTTGAAATGCATGTGCTTGGTCTTCATTTTCCTGACCCTTTACTTTTTGTAGGTACATGAGAAAGATAAACACAGTATAGCCTGGGAGCCAAAGCCCATACAAATAGTCTAGCCTCAGATACCAGGCCTCTCTAGGCCAGGGCTTCCAAACCATCAAAATTGGGTTCTGAGCTTCCTGGGGGCCCTGGGCCATGAAGGGTACAAAACAGATTATGTTGTGGCCTATCCTTTATAAAATGAAAAGATCTGCCACTCTCAGCTATTTAACGATTAGTAATGTATATTAGTCTCAGAAATAATCTGTCTTCATTACAAAACAATTTGAATTTTTAGTCTTAAGCATCAAAAGGTGCTGTGTAGAATTTCAGAGCAAAAACAGAATACATTTCTCTGAAATTTTAAAAATAACTAAAAGCAGTTTAGATGGAACAATGATTTCCTACATTATGCACTGCATATTTTGCCATTTTAATAGGAATTGCCATTGGGACATGAAAAGTTTTGCCTACAGAGTGTTTGTAATGGGTATGCACAGTCTATAATATTATGTATTTTAGGCTACAGAACGCTGTTATTTCGAGTATGTGATCGGGAGCACACTCAAGAATGAACAGGTGTATCTAATGAAGTGTAAATAAAATGTAATGTCATACATGTATTCTCTTAAAGGTACAAGTATGTAGTTTTCCAAAACAATAAGACAAACTTTACATTAAAAAAGCAAACATCACTATACCAATATATTTCTTAGTTGTTTATTTACATTATCCTAAATGTTTCCACCACCTTTCAAACCCAGTGAAATTGTTTAATATAATTCGAAGACACGGTATGTTTCATTTTGTCTTCCGTCAATTTGAAGGAAGTGTTTTTGAAATCTTAGCAAATTTAATTTGAAGCACCTATGGCAGCAATTACAGCCTCAAGCTCCATCAGGTTGGATGGGGTGCTTCAGTGCACAGCCCGTTTCAGATCTCTCCAGAGATGTTCAATTGGGTTGAAGTCTGGGCTCTGGCTGGGCCACTCAAGGACATTCACAGAGTTGTCCTGTACCCACTCCTTTTTTATCTTGGCTGTGTGCTTAGGGTTTTTGTCTTGTTTGAAGATAAACCTTCGCCCCAGTCTGAGGTCCAGAGTGCTCTGGAGCAGGTTTTCAGCAACAATGTCTCTGTACATTGCTGCATTCATTTTTCCTTCGATCCTGACTAGTCTCCCAGTTCCTGCAGCAGGGATGAGCACTGCCTGGTTTCCTCCAGACATGATGCTTGCCATGCAGGCCAGAGTTGAATCTTTGTTTCATCAGACCAGAGAATTTTGTTTCTCATGGTCTGGGAGTCCTTCAGGTGCTTTTTGGCAAACTCCAGGTGGGTTGTCACCTGCCATTTACTGAGTGGCTTCCATCTGGCCACTCCACCATACAGGCCTGATTGGTGGATCACTGCAGAGATGGTTATTCTTCTGGAAGGTTCTCTCTCCACAGAGAAATGCTGGAGCTGTCAGAGTGACCATCGGATTCTTGGTCACCTCCCTGACTAAGGCAACTCTCCCCCGATTGCTCAGTTTTGCTGGGCAGCCTGCTCTAAAAAGAGTCCTGGTGGTTCCAAACTTCTTCCATTTACAGATGATGGAGGCCACACTGTGCTCCTTGGGACCTTCAATGCTGCAGATATTTTGGGTGAAGTAGGGTGGACTTCCCAAACCGCCACCCGGAGGCCGCTTCAGAGAAGATGCCACCTCCACCTCACAGTGGTTAGTTTGATTCAGATTTCTCTGGTACCTCCACCTCACAGTGGTTTGTTTGATTCAGATTTCTCTGGTACCTCCACCTCACAGTGGTTAGTTTGATTCAGATTTCTCCGGTACCTCCACCTCACAGTGGTTTGTTTGATTCAGATTTCTCCGGTACCTCCACCTCACAGTGGTTTGTTTGATTCAGATTTCTCTGGTACCTCCACCTCACAGTGGTTTGTTTGATTCAGATTTCTCCGGTACCTCCACCTCACAGTTCATTGTGTTAATAAAATGCCCTCCAGGGCTTTAAACACATCATCTGTGTCTGTTCCCTGTGTCTCTCCCTGTTACACATTGTATAATTAACCAAGAACTTAATGGGAATGCATTTTGGGAATACGATTTAGGCATACATTTGTAAGGAATTCAGGAATATTTGTTTTTACCTTTCCAAAAACTAGACACCCAATATGTATATAATAACGTATATTAATATTATTAAAACTAATCACCCACATATTAATGTATTTTTACTTGATATAATACCCACCCACCACCAACTTTATTTAACCAGGTAGGATGATTGAGAACTGATTCGCAATTGCAATGGCGACCTGGTGAAGAAATAGCATAATAGAACAAAACAACAGTAACAGATGAAGTACACGTATGAAATACAAAATGCAGGCTACTTAAAGTATTCAGTAGAAAGTCTAAATACAGTTTGTACAAGTGAAGTCTCTTTACAGATGTAGGAATATAAGTATGCCAATGTGGCAGAGTAATAACAAATATCAGTAACACTAGAGCATTAATGTGCAAATTTTAGTGTGCACAAATAATGGTGCAGATGTTAATGAGCAAGTACACCTTGGGTGAGACATTGGGCCAAAAATGTGCAAAGACGAGGTGCAAATGAGGGAGGAGAATTAACATGTGTAATAATCGGATTGTAGCTCTGACAATAGCTCCTTAAAGTCAATGAGGAAGATCGGGATCTCCAGTTTCAGCGTTCTTTTTCTAGTTTGTTCCAGACATTGGCAGCTGAGAACTGGAAAGACAACCAAAGGAGGTATTAGCTTTTGGGGTGACAAGAGATTAACCCTCTGGAGCACAGGCTACAGCGGGTGTTGCTATAGTTACAAGATAACTTATGTAAAGCAGGGATTTGCCTAGCAAGGACTTCTAGATGAGTTGATACCAGTGAGTTTGGCATTGAGTGTGTAATGAGGCCCAGCCAACTAGTCCAGAGAGGTCACAGTGGTGGATGTTATATGGGGCGTTAGTGACAAAAAGGATGGCGCTGTGGAAGACCACACCAATTTTGTTCAGGAGGGATTTTGAGGCAGATATATAATGACATCACTGAAGTCTAGGATCAGTCAGATTGTCATTTTAAGGTTTGGCAGAAAGAGGAGGCCTTGTTATGGAATAGGAAGCCAATTCTAGATTTTAATTTGTCTGGAATGAGAGTGAACAGTCTAAATATTTGTAGTTGTTGACATACTCTTAATTCAGAACAATGAAGTGAAGCTAGTCAGGCAGGTGTTTGCAGCGATTGGTTGAAGAGCATGCATTTTGTTTTACCTGAAGATAGGAGCAGTTTGAGATCTTGGAAGGATATCTGTATTGAAGCTCTTTTGGAGATTAGTTAACAGTGTTTAGGTGAAGGGCCATTCTTTATACATCTGCACAGAAGTGGATCAAAGTCACCAGCAAAGAGAAGGGCATCATTGATATACGGTATAGAGAACAGTCAGCATGAGAATCGAACCCTGTGGAACACCCACAGAGTCAGCCAGAGGTCCAGACAGCAGGCCCTCCGATTTAACACACTGAACCAGGTGAGGCAGTCATTTGAGAAACCAGGAATGTTAAGTCTGCCAATGAGAATGTGGTGATTGGCAAAGTCAAACGTCTTGGCCAAGTCGAAAAAGATTGCTGCACCATACTATTTTTTTATCAATGGTAGTTATAATAACATTTAAGACCATGAGCGTGACTGAGGTGCACCCATGATCAGCTCAGAAGCCAGATTAAATACCAAAAAGGTTATGGGTGGGATTCAGACTGACTGATAATCTGTTTACCTGGCTTTAAAAACATTTGAAAGGCAGGGCATAATTTACATAACGCCTGATTTCTTAAAAAATATAGTTCAAGAAATAAAAATCACAAACACTTAATATGAATCTTCTCAAACATTTTTAATCGTACATAAACAAACAAACCAGCCAACCAAATAGGGATCACAGAATTTTGGCTCACAAAATGACTGTTTATTGAGTTTGCACTTAGCTTCACAATTGTAGAGACTAAGTGATCCTTAATCCAAAACATTTAAAAGACAATATCTAATCGAAATTATTAAAAAAGCAAAATGTTTTTGGCCATCTAATAAATTCAGCAATATCTATGCCTCACATCAAAATCACAACATTTTAAAACAAAACAAAAATATATAAAGAAAAGCTTTTAATTGAATTCAACTAAAGGCGACTTCACAGAATTGTAATGTTTTATCAATTATAATTACGGCTGTACAGACTAAGGTTTGGTCATTGTGGCAAGCTCTACATTGTTTAACTTTTAAATTTAATGTCACATTGTGAAACAGATTAAATTTGTTCTAGTAGAAAAGGCAAAAACTGTACAAACCAAATGTTAAATACAATCAGTCACTTTGTACCAATAATAATGATAAAAATCCCACGTTTATTTTTCAGAATCACATTTAAACTCAGATTTAGCAGCTGACAAATCTGGAAATACAATCTGTCACATGATAACCTTGAATTGATTTTGAACAAGCCCAGTCTATCAAATGTTTATGTACTTTTTCAGCAGTTAAAATATTAAGAATATTCCATCCACCTATGATTTTTTGGGGAATAATGGGAGCCCAATAAAACAAATAATTAAAGGGCTGTTCTGAGTATAGAACACATGGCAGTAAGGTGTGGGCAGAGGTTCCATTTCTAAAATGCAACTATGGATCATAAATGCATCAGGGACGACGCAATGTTGAAACTACTTCCACTAGAATGGTTGGTATACGGTACATTTGGACCAATGAAATGGTGACATACAATATGAGGGCTTCATATGGCCATAGTAAAGCAAAATAGAAAGGTTAATGACACACTCAACCTTGTAACAGACAAAATCAGCAGGACATAAACTATATTGAAGACAAGGTATGCTAATAAAACCTGTGCTCATTGGGAGTAAAATACCAAGTTTATCAGGACCTGCATGAAAAGGTAGTGTTTCCCCTTTATTATAATATTGAAATAAATAACACAAAAATACACCAAAAAAAACAAAATTAATCCCAAGGTGCCTACAATCAAGCCATTAAGGGCACATGCTTTAAAAGCTGGTTAAAATGTGTGAGAACTTTGATTTGTGACCTAATTTCATACTAGTCCTAAAAAAAATCTAAATAGTTCCAACAACTAACTTCACCTCAAGACCTAATATAAAATAGGAGGAAAACTATAGTCTAAACACACACACACACACACACAAAAACCTACGAGATGCAACCCACCATATCAACATTAAAAAAGAAACTAACCCCTACATTTGTTGCCCAGATGTTAACTTCAGAGGGTATCTTGTAAAAGAAATGTGAGCAACAGCATAATGCATATTTTGGCACTAGTTTATTATATTAAATTATATAAACATTATCTAAATCACATTTTGCTGAGGATTTCAGTGCAGATACAAAAAACGTGCAATCTAAATATATATTGAACTGACAAGAAATTCAATTCTGCTCTTTTCTATATTTTATTATTCTGACTAAGGCTGCTTTCCACACAAAAGGAAATTTAAACATTATGTGCCTGTAATGACTTGACACACTGAAAGACAAGAAAAGGTGATTCAAGTGTATATCATTGTCACTCAGTAGAACTCCCAAAAAATTACATCATGCCAACTAACCTAGCACAAAATTACACATAATCCCCAATTCAACAAAATGTGACCAAAGACATTCTAAAAAAAGTTTAGAACTTACAAGAATGAAGGAAAAAAAACACTCGCACACACAAAGTTGATTCTATATACTGATTGGCTGCTTTCAGACAAAAACTAAATGTAGTATGTGGGGGTGCTAGGAAGACTGCTCAAAAGATAATTGAAAAAAAATATCCAAGTTTACTATAAAGGTGAAATAAAACAAAAATGTAAATAAACAGATATGAAGAAATTTAGTGGTTGTTTTAGTAAAGTCTAGAAAAATAGATTTTTCTCATAACACTTATGTAACTTTTTACATTTTTTATTGGCAGTCTTTCTAGCGCACCCTATTGGCAGCACTAAGGACAAAATGAAACAGCTTTAACAAATCGTTCCCAAAAAATGGCAAAAGCTAACAAAATGTCAAGATGAACATTTCAAGGATCAGAGAAGCGCAGAGGACAACGGACTGGACGATGAACTTTTGACGTCACATCAACATGCTAGGCAAACGATGAACAAATGGGCACGAAGATATCTAGAACAAAACAAAACAGGGAGACAAACCTAGGTTAAAGCAACAACAGAAAAGGAAAAGTGGAGAAAGAAGAAAAACCATGAATGATTATCTTTGCATGGGGGAATTGGGTCAACTATCACAGACAATTATATTAGCTAAACACAGAACATTTATTGTGAGGCAGAAGAGGGGAAAGGCTGAGAGGAAAATGGGATGACACAAGCAACATGCTAATGGGTAACTGAGGAGAAAACTTACAGGACACGACAACACTGAGACACCACACAGACTGCCTACACTCAAACATACAACTTTCCAGAATTACTTTAAAAGGACTTTTTAAACGTAGTCCAAACATTAAATAAAAATAAATGATCAGTAGTATTTCCCGTTTTATGAAAGACTTCCCCCTAAGGGTTTATATCAATCTGTCTGAATGTTTTAAAATTTCCTTACCTATTGTGAATTGCTTCCCTCCCACCCCAGTCATTGCTTGAAAATAGAGTCAACTGTGATATGAGCCAGAATTATTCTATTTGTGCTTCATCACTTTGCTGGAATGATTCATGAAAGTTGATTGTCAACTAATTTCCGTCAACAATTTTATTTTGGTTGTGCTTTATCAGTTATGTATGCCATCATTATAGAATACAGCTAACTTACATCCACAGCAAATGAGGTTCTCTTTAGGGCAAAATCCAGAACTGACCGAAGTATATTTTTAGCACTTTAAATGGCAAGGAGGTAAATCAGTCTAAATGAAAAGGAAGTCAACACAGACCAGAACAGGTAAAACAGAACACTTCAGACATTTTACAGTATATAACAAATGAGTAAAAATGTGTTCCAACTACAGAAATGTAAGACTAAATGAGTCTTCCTGACTTTGTAAACAAAACAGCATTTTTGTGAATGATTGGCACCTTCATGTTATCTGTAGCATAATTTGCAGCTATTCTTCTGTATGCTTACTCAAAACGATGCCTTTCATACAAAAACCCATTTGAGACAAACGGCGTAGTTTACAGCAATGTTGAGTTCCTGTACAACTACTTTGTCCCCGTCAGTTGAGATTCAGTCTTTGGACTTCTTTTAAATGGCAGAAAATACCCTGGACTTAAGACACCCTGCTTAAGCCTATTTTAGGATAGTTATAGGCACACATCTAGGTTAAAATCAAATAAATATATGTATTCTTTCAACAGAACTCTTTTCCGTTCTTTATATATGCAGGTTGCTAGATGAAGGGGGACTACATTTTTTGATATGTCTAGCAGCACTGTCAAATCCTTCTCACTGATAGGAGCCACACAAAATTGTCACTTTTTGCACATTAACAATAAACACATAAGGAACCGGGCCACACAGGTCTGTAATTTAAACCTGTAAACGGAGTAACCAATGTCACATTAAAGATTCTACAAAATACTGTTGAAGATTCTTGAAAAAATCATTTCAATTCAGAGAAATAATGTAGGCAATAAATAGTTCCCGACACTCAGGAGAAGTATAAAACCTCTATAAAAATAGAAAAAGGCATAATAGTTTTGTAATGTACATCAGGACAATTACGTTTGTTTCTCTGCATTTCTATAAAACCAAGGTCCTGGAAGCCTAAGAAACTGATTAATGTGTTGGTTGTGGTGATTTAACATTGATTTATTGTCAACAATCTTGAAATACTCGCTTTCTGTATTCAATAAGTAATATACACTCTGGAAAAAATAAAATCTGCAGGGAAGCCAGTATTTTGAGGAAGTAGGATCAGTCAACTAGCTCTAAGATGATCTGCAGATGATAATTACAAAATAATTTGGTTAATACAGAGTATAGCAACCATACAATAAACTATCTACTTGGAGCATTAATTTTGCATTAGTAATTAGTAGATGTGATTGAAGATTTTAGGATGAATCTGACCATTTCAGCTGAATAACACAAAGAAATGTCTAAAAGCTCCAACAGGGAACTTTGTCAACATTAATTCCAGTGCTCCCGTTATTGCTGCAAGCTCACAATGCCTAGTGACATTCAGAAGTAGGACAGATGTTCTGTTTGAACTTAGACCTAAAAAGCCTAAAAAGAAATTGATGAAAGGTGTGACTGACTTGATGGGGCGGAATGCTCGTCTGAAGTTAAAGACATTGGCAGAATAGAGCCGGTAAAAATTAAATTCCACTAAAGTTACCATTCCTAATTTAATGTGCAGCATTAGACACAGGGTGCACATTTTATCTGGAGAATACAAACAACATAAGCCAGATGATACCTCATTACAGCTTCAATTAGGACTCAATTACTTCTTCCCTTAACACCATTTACACACAGACTCCATATGTCAATAGATGTCTGATGATCAACTGAATTAATGAGTGAAGTGTTTGAAATGAACATCATTAAATGACTGAAATGCCTGTAGTGAGGGCGTGGGTGTCGTGACCTTGACCTGAGACAAATGAAGAGGTTTGCTAATTAAAATCATTCCAGGTAATGCTGCTGACATCTCACAATTCAATTAAGTCAGTGTTGTAGGAAATGCTATTATGCTCCCAAACATAAAGCTTGTGAGAACAGAAATTCAAGCATCTTTTTAGTTGAATAAATAAATAAATAAACAAAAAATACAAATAATAAGTC
This sequence comes from Umbra pygmaea, assembly GCA_016801145.1. Lineage (NCBI taxonomy): Eukaryota > Metazoa > Chordata > Actinopteri > Esociformes > Umbridae > Umbra > Umbra pygmaea. The sequence continues at coordinate 21,913 of JACXGM010009392.1, forward strand.
AAATCCTACCGCATATAATGCGTTTCTGGTACAACATCAGATATGGACCTTTTCGGGGTCACTTTAAAAACAATGAATAAAAAGGCTCATCTGCTGCAGTGGAGTCAGATCTTGCGTCTACGTTGATTACTGATAACTGCAGTTGGCAAAACAGCTTGTGCCCTTATCCTGTGCAAGGTCTGTCCATTGACATTTTAAAAAGGCAGCTTTCTGGAAGGCTCTGCGTGGCTCTCAGTGTTCTAATGTGCTGTATCGATTGAAGGATGCAGCCATGGGGATGGGTCGATTATGACCGGATTATTTGGGAAGTGGGATCAGGATTAGGTGGTTGTGGACGCAGAAAGGTATAAAAGCAAGGGGATATTTTGGCAACTGGCTGTCATTGTGCAACATCATTGTGACTTAAAACTTTATACACAGCAAACTAATATGACAATTTAAATAAAATAAAGACACTTGCTTCAACAAAAAAAAGGAAACAAAATCAAAACCACAACAGAAGGCAAGTATCCAGTTGACTGAAATCATATACTTAATGGTGTTTTGCATGTTGTTTTAGTTTCCCACTTTTTGTTAATTACAGAAGATAAAAAGTAATGACCCCATCAAAATGATACTCTTGTAATGCTCAAAAGGGAGAATGAGGAAAGGGGAGGGGTGCTTGCAGCAAGTTTCATATTCACGCTCCACTTACCAGAACAATATTTCCTAACCAAGTCCAATTAAGAGTAAGTACTCAGTATGGCTTGCTGTCATTTTTGGATCGCTTCAGCTGAACCTTTAGTCGCTTCATACCAATTTGGAAACCGTTCATCGATTGAATGGCTGCCTGGGAAGAGACTGGATTGTCGTAACTTACGAAGCCTGGAAGAGAAACCAGATGAAAGTTGCGATCGAGTTAAGACAACTAAATCAACCTGTGACTTAAGTATGTAGTAAGAAAAACAATTATGCACGTGGTTAACCCCCAACCTCCAGCTTACCAAAACACTTGCTGAGGTTAGTCTGCTTGTCAATGAACACCTTAGCGGAGATGACGTTGCCAAAGGGCATGAACATCTGGAGCAGGTCTTGGTCTCCAAACTCTTGGGGGAGGTGGTAGATGAACAGGTTGGCTCCCTCAGGACCTTAAGAGAGCATGAAAGGATTGGCACATGAAAGTCTGACAACAGGTATGCAATTAATGTCATTTAACCACTGGTGACAAATAGTGTTTAGACTTGAGACGTAGCACTTCAAAAACGTTGTGTTAGAAAACGTAGCACGGCATAACAGACAGGAGGAGCCTTCTGATACGGATTTCTTATTTTCATTTGAACTTTATTTTTTATTTTACAAGTGATATTATGAAATAATATTGTGAGTGTTGCAATTCCATCTTACCGGTACTCCGACTGTCGCTTGCTGTTGCAGCATATTTAAAATAAGACAAAACCCTTAGCAGAAGGTACACGTATTCACCAGAACTCACACACATGACAAATGATTCTGCCCAAACCTAAGCACTTGTACTACAAGCACACAACATTTAAGGATCCATGTAAAACAGACGTTCACGTTAACACAAATCTCCCCCCTTTACCCTCCAATTACTTAGACCTGCACTTGCCTTCTTTCTGGCTGCCTGCAGCACTGACGTTTTGTTGGGAGAGCAGGCTCTGGTTGTAGAGGCTGGGGAGGGCGGCTGCGGCGTACTGCTGGATCCCGGAGTACGCCTGGCTCAGAGCTTCCATGGTGCTGCTGGTTCCGTTCGACAGGCCGGCGCCGCTGCCTAAGCCTCCATTCAGGGCGGCCATCCCTAGACGGAGGAGCTCCGTTACCATCTCGGGCTCTCGTGTCCCGTACTCTTTTCCACAGTAAATCCATTAGTGGTGAACGTATTAGTGTAAAGTAATAATAATAATAATAATAATAATATGAAAATTCCATGGTCTGGTGATCTAAGCACATGGATGTAACCTAGAAGACCAATGTCTAAACCCTTTGAACTCTCCTCATGTTCTAACACGTTTCATACCAGTCTAAAATCAAGCAAAAATGCATACAAAATAAATCTCTAAGATAAATAATTGTCTTTTGTGTAGAATTTTGCGCAATGAGAATGGAACTACTTTCTATTTAAGTGACCAGCTGACAAAAGCTGAACAAACTGGTTTTCTTGATATTTGAATCTGAAAAATCGGTGTAAATGGGACAAAGATTCTCTACACTATGCAATGATTATTTGGCCAATTTGAAAAAACAATGGAGCAATGGAGGACATGAGGATTTGTGCTTCCACAGTCTTTGTCAATAGACACACACTGGTAGGCCATTCATTTAAAGCTCCATTGTGTAAGAATTGCTCCCATCTAGCGGTGAAATTGTATATGACATCCAACTGAATACCAATCTTGCCCCTCCCGCTATTATGCCAGCAACGTGAACTCGGATTTCTTTTTTCTTCAAAACAACGGTGCAATAATCATAGTTAATTCATTATATAGCTAGTGAATTGTAACCAAATACAATTGTATTGTGTGTAAAGAAACAATAAGAACAATTGATAGCAAAAAATTACAATTTAACATGTTTTATTAAAAACAGTAACAAATGTGTTATACACACAATTTTATTGAATATATTGTCAGTGTCTCATGTGAAAACACAATTACATTTGAAAAACATTCACTAGAGAATGTTTTATCCAACAAAAGACTAATATTAGGACTACCTATGCAATGAATTAACATTATTATTGTAATGAATTACGAGCGCTATAATTTTGAAACCGAAAATCCAAGTTTGTTGTTGTCAGGCAAACGGTTCTTGCCTACTCTAAAGCTAGGGCCAGCGCTGCCATTACATGTCCTCAAGAACAGGCGTGATCCTCCATCTTCAACAGGTTTTCAAACCTGCCGGCAGGCGTGAGTAATCTCCCCCTGGCATTCGTCACGGTGCCACTGAGTGTAAAAGCGCAAAAGGCAGAGCTTGAATTTCCAGGTATGTCCCTCTTTGGCTAATGTATTTTAAAGATGGAGGTGTTACATGGCTGCCGCATTTCGAGCGACTCCATCGTATGTATTCTGAATAGAAGATTCTACGCTTACGAGAATACTTTGATTGGTTGGTGAAAGTACACATGTATAAGCACATATTTTTGAAAGAACAAAGTGATTTTTGCTAAGAATCAACTAAAGAAATATACAATGTAGCTTTAAATTAAGCATTTTAGGCTGTGCTTTTGTGTTAGAATCATTATCCCATATAAATGGATTTTTCAGATTTTCTAAATATCAAGAATGACAGTTTGTACAAAGTTTGTAAGCTGGTCACTTGAAAGAGAAAGTAGTTGTTGTTACAGCTCAAATTCTGCAAATAGCACCTTTCAAGTTGGCTTACCTGCGAGTGAACTCATGTTGAGGCCGGCGCCTGCGGCCAAAGACTGCAGTGCCCCCAAAGAGGCCATGGGGTTAACTGAGGAGTTGTTGCTGGAGGTGGGAGAAGACCCTGCTGTGGACACAATCCAGCCAAAAACAATCAATTCTCACTGCAAAAATAATAGGATGAAAAATAGCAGAAGGACCAGCAAACGTTGAAATAATGAAAGTGGGACCAACCCTTGTAGGCATCCCAGGATGAGTGTCCCTGCTGTCCAGAACTCGTCCCTGAGCTGCTGAGCACACTGAGCGGACTGCTGGACGTGGTCAGGGCATTGCTGCCCGTGGGTGTGGCCTGCGTGGCGCTGGCTGCTGCTGCCAGAGCAGCCAGGTTCTGCATGGCATTCAACCCTGGGACACATGCATATTCTGCTCTTAACAAGAGTCATGGGACCAAGTCCACCCCTCCAGCTTACGTAAACACACTACAATCTTAGATTGTGCAATCACCTTTTTATTTTTTTTATAGCCAGTTATTTGCTGTCGACCACAAGGTATAGTAACAAATAAGATGAGACTGAAGCGTAAGATTCTGTACCAATGTAACCAAAGCACTTTGCCAAAACACAAAATGTAAATGTAACAGCTCAGTGATCAGTGGTGTTTGTCTAGAATTTAGATGAGAAAATTTGGAACAAAATTCAAATGCACATTTCAATATGACCTTAACACTTGAGGCTTAAAGTATAATTGTGGAATCAAAACTGTCATTACTTATTTGGTCTGTGAATAATTGAATTTGCAGCTACTTGCTTCAATTGAAAACTGCTGGAAAACCAGATAAATCTAGGTTATTCTAAGTTATTTAACCAGTTGATTAAGAACACTTTTTTACAGAAACAAACTGGGAAGAATTTTAAAGCTGGGAGGGGCAGAAATTATGGTTGTCTGTCTTGCTTAAGGACAGCACAACAGAGCTTTAAGGGAAGGGATTGGAACCAAGAAGCTTTCAAACACCAGTCATACCCCTTTTGTTGTTCACAATAACCCCTTTTGCAAAAAAAAGAACTGGAAAAGTTTGGTGCCAGTGCCTATTTTGAACCAGTTTTTCGCTTTTCGACCGGCTTTCGGCCAGGAAAACCGTTCTTTTACCACGTCAAGGGCTGGGGGCGGGGTTATTGTGAACAACAACACGGAAAGTCTGTGACCACCATTGTTAAAAACTAAAAAGATAGTACAAAGAAAGTACAAAGATTGAAGATGGATTCAAAAGCGAAACACTGGTCGGTGGAGGAGACATTTAAATTCCATCCATCAAATGCCACAATCTGCAATCTTGTCTGGGAATGAAAAGTTATAAATACGGGCAGACTTCTATGTAGGTGCAAGCCATTAATATTCTTTACACAACCGATCAGAATATGATTTTTGCAAATTTAAATGACAGCAGGAGGGAAATGCCCTATATATGCTATATGCCTCAACAATGTGAAGAAAATATAAATAAAACGATATGCCAGAACAATAATAGCAGGCAAATTGTATATCTGATTCAAACAACTGTTTGCATAAAGAAGTAGGCTATTTCACCTCAGTTTTGTGGCTGAGAATGGTATGCTACCGTAATTCCCCTTTCAGAGACCTACTTATAATATCCATCAAATTGTATGCTATTACTTGATATTTAAAAAATATGAAAAAAGGGGTCTAGCGATAGATGGACAAACAACCCAAACTAACATGCAGCACTTCTACGTATAAGCCCTTGCATGGCGAGGTACACAGTGACGTAACAACGTCGTTCTCTGGGCTCTCTAGTATGTGGAAAAACAGGGTCTGAGAAGGCTTGCAAGTTGAACCAACTGTGAACCAGCACTAGTTCAGCACCAGAGCCAACTTGTGGTTGAAAAGGTGTATCAGATGCCCTAACCAAAGGTATCTGGAGATTCCAGGTTGACAGCTTGTTTAAGATTAAATGGTCATGAATGTTTGAGCCTCAGGGTTGAACAAGGCCACCGCTGCGGGACAAAAACATGGAAGCGCTTTCACATGGTTCTTTTGAAGTGTGCAGAGTGAAAGGCACAAGCAGAGTATCAATAAAAACTTAGGCACAAGCAGTATCAATAAAAAACAAGTTCAGCAGACCCACTTAGGGACAAGGAGTGCATTGTTTTTTTACCTGACATGGGGTGGAGGTTGTTTAGGGTGTTCCCAGAGTTGGCAGACTGTTGGAGGAGCTGTAAATAAAGCTAGACATTACACCAAAACAGAGAACACACAAGGGTCAGAACTGCATCCAGGACTGTGATTTCCGGGAAAGAAAAAGACAGAGAGAGACAGAGAGAGAGAGACAGAGAGACAGAGAGAGAGAGAGAGA
>JACXGM010009393.1:0-27646 GCA_016801145.1 Umbra pygmaea
GTGCGTGCGTGCGTGCGTGCGTGTACATATTGCGTTATTTGTCAGCGTAAATGTGCATTTATATGTGTAGGTGTGTTTAATGTCATCATTCTTACTGAGAGGAAATGTACAGTGCATTCAGTCAGCATAAAACCGCTCTGTCTACAATATTTGCAGTGAATGGGCGTGTCTCAATAGCCCTGGGGACTAAAAGAGCCTGAATCCATTGAATAAAAATGAAACAGATAAGATATACAAACTCCAGCTAAAATGCAAACAAAGCAAGTGCTGTCTTGCTGGCACTGAAAAATACCTTGTCTTTCATCTGGAATCTAAACTGAGATTCAACTGCCATGATGAGAGTGAGTTTCATGTTCTTAATATTTATATGCATAGGGCAAACCAAACAACAAAAGTATTACTCGACAATGCAAAAATTTAAAGTAAATACTTACAGTATTCTTAATATTTAACAATGCACCGATCTTTGGCTAATATTGTCCCAAAATATGAAACATAATCAGCCAATACCACAGCACAGATTGTCCTAACAATTTGCCACTAACGGGTGAGTTGTTGATGATGGTCTGCACACAGACCGGAAACATGCAGGCAATCATCAGCTAAATAAAATCAATAACGACTGCAGTCCAGAATTACTTCATGCTTGAAACAGCCACTAGTAACACCGCCACCTGGCAAACTTTGGTCTAGTTCCCTACTATGGTAGGGCTTGGGTCAGTCAGACCATTCGGAAGAAGCTAGGAATTACTTGCATGCCTACAGTGCCTATAGAAAATCATCATACCTTTTTGAAATATTTGGTTTTTGTCCCTGCAGAATTGTTTGAGTTCAGTTGAATTTTAGGGTGAGTGGTGATTGACTACTGTCGTCAAGTCTGTTATGCACTGCTCCCTGTGTAGGGAGGGGATGTCACAATGCACTGCCCAAAGACACCCTGCGGCCAGTGAAAGAGATACGGAGTCGTGGGTGCGAGCAAGGACTCAGAGACAGAATGGTACCATTTAACAATGGGCTCTTTATTTGGCCACGGTAAAATAATAATTGGGAAAAGAGGCTGGGACACAATCAAGGTGCCCTAACCAAAATAAAGGGGGTGGACCGTCCAGATCTAAACTGGTGTATATAGACAAGGAAGTTGCCCCATTGGTGATGTAAGCCCATAGGCGTCTTGCCTAACACTCCCAAGCTTTCCCCTTCTCCCTGGGAAGACGGAAAATAAACAAATAATTAAATATATACAATAAGACAATAATAGTAATAACAAAACTGAATATGCACAATACTGCTACAACTACAAACCAACACAACTCCACACACTAAGTAGGCCTATCAAACTCACACTCTAAAAAACAAACAAAGATCTCACTTCAAATAATACTAATCAAAATACAAACAAACCGACAGCGAGACATCACTACAAACAGGCAGTCAGATAGAAAAATGCAAAATGGCACAATTTATACAGTCGAAGGGCATGATGGGATCGGGTGATGTTTGGAACCGGCTGAACTGGATAACGGGGGGAGGGTCAGTGATGATGATGACCTGATGAGTGCCACCTGCACAGAATTGACACACTGAACAGAAACAAATACACAGAACAGGAACACAGTACACAGCACACACGGTGAGGGCTCTGGCTTGGCCATTCAAGGACATTCACCTTCCTATCCTTAAGCAACTGCATAGATATTTTGGTGGTGTGTTTAGCGTCGTTGTCATGCAGACAGTTGGATTCTCAGCGCACCAGCAGGGGGAGCTGCAAGACCAGAATTGTTGACAACTGCATTTGAAAATCATGCCTCACATTCATGGAAAGATATACAAAGTAAACTTAAGCTAGAGGTTTTAGTGCTGTACAACAACATTGACAATACCCAATGAAAGACTGCTGTACATTAAGGGAGCAGCATAGAACCCTGTATTGCACTGCTGGTTTGCTTCTAAAGCTAAGCAGGGTCGGGCCTGGTTAATCCCTGGATGGGACACCAGTGCTGCTGGAAGTGGTGTTGGAGGGCCAGTAGGGGGCACTCTTCCCTCTGGTCTAAAGATCATTCCCAATATCCCAGGGTAGTGATGGGGACCTCTGCCCTGTGTAGGGTGCCGTCTTTCGGATGGGACGTTAAACAGATGTCCTGACTCTCAGTGGTCAGTAAAAATCCCATGGCATTTTTCGTAAGAGTAGGGGTGTTAACCCCGGTGTCATGGCCAAATTCCCAACCAGGCCTCTCACTTCAATCATGGCCACCTAATAATCCCTCTCCTTCCTATTAGAAAAAATATATTCCAAGGCACTCAGTAGTATTTGAAAGTATAAAAAGACTTTATTTCTTCATGGCTTAAAATATGATGACAAATTTGCACCTACGCGTTGCGGTTACAAGCCTTCATCAGGGTTTAAATCCCTCTCCTTCCTAATTGGCATATAATTACTCACCTCTCCATCTGATAGCTGATGTGTGGTGAGCGTTCTGGTGCAGAATGGCTGCCCTGCATCACCCAAGTGGGTGCTACACATTGGTGGTGGATGAGGTGGGCTTTCCCCCTCACTGTTTAAAGTGCTTTGAGTTCCTCGGAAGAAAAGCACTTTCTAAGTTGAATGCATTATTATTATTATTATTATTATTATTATTAAGGGAGATATACACTGTACACAGGTTGATTAGAGAGAGTCCAGGTAGAATGTATCTATACGTAAATATGTATGTGTGTATACCTATCTATATATCTATATACAGTATAAACTCAGCATAAAAAAAATAAACATCCTCTGATTACTTTCAGCGAAAATTAATGTGTAAATATCTGTATAAAAATAAAACGATTATACAACTAATAAGATCAAGATGAGCCTGCAGGAAGGGTACCGCATGTATTCCCTGTAAAGCACAGCATTGAGATTGCCTGCACTGACATCAAGCTCAGTCCGATGATGCTGTGACACAATGCAGACCATGATGGACCCTCCACCTCAAAAATCTTCCGCTCCACAGGCCTTGTGTAATTCTCATTCCTTCTACAATAAACGTGAGTCCGACCATCAACCCTGGTGAGACAAGGTGTCACTCATCAGTAAATAGCCCTTTTTGCCAGTCCTCCCTATCTCAATGATGGTGGGTTTGTGCCCATAGCTGGCATTGTTGCTGGTGATGTATAGTTAGGACCTGCATTCCAACAGTTATTCAGAACATCTGTCCAGCCTTCCTCAGCCTATTGTGGACAGTCTGTGCACTGACAGAGGGATTGTGTGTAACTTAGCTAGTTGTTGCTGCCATCCTGTACCTGTCCCGCAGGTGTGATGTTCGGATGTACCGATCCTGTGCAGGTGTTTTTACGTGTGGTCTGCCACTGCGAGGATGATGAGCTGTCTCCATGTTGCGCTGTCTTAGGTGTTTCATTTGTAACTTATTACCCTGGACACATGTGCAGTCCTCATGCCTCCTTGCAGCATGCCTAAGGCCCGTTCAGGCAGGTGAGCAAGGACCCTGGGTATCTTTCTTTTGGTGTTTTCTTGAGTCGGTAGAAAGGTCTCTTTAGTGTCCTCAGTTTTCATAACTGTGACCTTAATTGGCTACCATTTGTAAGCTGTTGGTGTCTTAACGACCGTTCCACTGGTGCATGCTCATTCATTTTTAATGGTCATTGAACAAGCATGGACACATTATTTAAATCCTTTACAATGAAGATTTGTAGTTATTTTACTTAAAAATATATATCTTTAACGCTTCAAGTCTAATGGGTTTGAAGTCCGCCTGGCACAATGTTGCCTTTTGGCCTCTGAAAGGGTTAAGCTTTGGCTTACAGTCAAGTGCCTTATAGTTTGGATTCAGAAAACTCTTGGCTACAACACAAATAAATGAAATCCAACATTCTGAGACATTGATTTTCATGTATTATGTCACATAATTCTGTATTATCCTCAAAAATACCAACATGTACAGTATGTTTATTTTTTAGTTTATTATGGGTAAATGCATGTAAACCATGAAGAATAACACTTAAAACTCCTATTGGCATGCCCCCAGGTCTTGAGTGTGACAAAATTTGGGGGACATACAAATAAGTAAATACAATAATATCTGTTAAAACGTTTACTATTTTTCAATATGGTAAAAACCTAGCCTTTTCCACCTCCAAAAAGATTTGTTTTAGTGCAGGGTTATATCCTACTTCCTGTCTGTAATGTTTTTAGTTTGACAAAAAAAACTTTGAGATGCAATACCTCCGGCTGTGGTTAACCCACATGGACCCCTTATTTGCAGCAGAATCCCCTCTTTCCAACAGTACCAACCATTAGATTTTATCATGTATGGTTCGGGATAATTGTCTTGAATGCTCTCTTTTTTTTTGCTGAGTTATGTATCAGTGGGTGCTCATTAAGGAGGAGAGGCTCAAATTCATGTCTGGACTAGAGTAAATGAAATGGAATCTCAAACTGTTTAATTTATTTAACTCCATTAAATTTACCAGACATTTATATGAGCCTTTCCTCCTGAATTTAGACTCACCTGCCTCCATTGATTTAGTATACGGTCTGAACAATACTACAATGTTGCAAGATGAACTTATACAGTAGTTCACCCACAATGCCTTGCATCTAGCCCAATTACATAAAGACAACAACTACAGCTTCCCCAGAACGATGCTGCCTACCTGGTGTTTGATGTTCTGAAGTCTTCCGTTTTGCACCTCAGAAAACACTGGTTTCCAGGTGAAGCTTATGTCCTTTACAAGAGCATGGTGCCTGTCTACAATGCAGAAACAAGGTCCTTCCCTAGCTTTAGGCTAAAACTAAACTCTACACCACTAAATGTGTGGTACACTAGATGTTACCGACCTGACGGGCGCCAAAGTGACCTCATGGGAGTGCCGTAACTATTTATATTTGTGCATGGTGCTTGTGACACTAGTTGAAGTCTTCTCCTGAACAGAGGTGTCGCAATTGAGGAGAGGCTACCGACGTTGATATTTCTACTGATTAGAAGAAGAAGAAAAAGGTAAACGATGGCAGAACTGGCAGCAGCATTGACATTAATGCAACCCTTGGCTCGCGCGCTCTAAATCACTGCGCGCCAGCAAAATCTATGTCATTTTGACGTCACCTTGGCGCCCGCCAGGTCGGGAACATCGTGTATACTGCAGGCATAATACCTCAGGTAGTATGACCGCCCCACCCATGTGGGACGAAAGCAATGTGTCTTCACAGTGTTGACTCTTCAGTCTAGCTGCATTGTTACAGTGTTTGTCTTCCCAGTACAATCCCTTCTTACCCTGAATAAAACGGTCGATCTGTGTTTCAATACCACCCATCTATGATGAGCCTGCCTGCACTTCACTTCTTAGATTTGGGGTCTTCAACATGCCATCTGTGAACCAAATGTCAGCACTGTTTTGGGTCCTCCAAAGTCTCCATTTCATTACTGTTTTGGGTCCTCCAAAGTCTCCATTTCATTACTGTTTTGGGTCCTCCAAAGTCTCCATTTCATGAGCTGTGATGCAAAATGATCATAAGAGTGTTAAGGAAAGAAGTTACTCCACCTAAATAATGCCAAAGTTACATTTTAATTTCAATTCATGAGGAGATTGCAGCAGACAGTCAACTAATGAGGCAAGCCGAGCTTTTGTAATAAGCTGAAATGTGAAGCAAATGCTGCAGCTTAATCAACAGAGGTGGACAGCGAATGGTGCTGAAAGCAATTTTAGTAGGGCTAATTTATTTCCACAACAGACTTCACTAACAAAAGGGATATTTTGAAGTATCTTTCTTACTATTTAAAGCATAACAGCTATGCCTACTTCTCAGACAAAAATACGCTCTTTATACATTGTCAGCAGACGAATCATTACTAATACCATACAAGGTATTAATATTTCCGAGTCTATTAAACAGTGGTTCTCAAACCTCTCCTGGGGAACGGGCACTTCCATGTTTGATGTATCCCAGAGCTAGAACCATCTCGTCTAGGCCTTGGCTGCTTGATTCAGTTGAGCTAGTTCAGGGCAACAATAAAACTGAGACGGACGGGGGTCCCCAGGAGGCGTTTGAAAACAACTGCTATGAAGAGTTTTGTTAAACCCAGGGCTCAAGTTGAAGACTGTTTACTTAGTGTTCGATAACAATGCTCAGTTCTGTGATGCCATATGTTAGAAACAAGCTTTAAAATCCCACGAAAGACGTGCTCTCCAAGCACATGGTGAGTTTTTTTGCTTAATCTCTATTACTAAATATCCTGAGGCTGAGATACGGCCTTCTATATTCAACAAGACAACAGATTCAGTTATATTTCTCCATCAGCTATTGACTTTGTGGAAAGAAGATTCTACCCAGTCTGCTTTATGTAAGCACTTGTACCTTCTGTTCATTATTTTTGGTAAAAGCAACAGATTAACTTTTTGTTTTTGTGTTGGTTTGTCCTCTTGGTAGAAATGTTACTTTTAGATGTAGAAGTAACATCTATATTCTACTGATTAAATTCCATTTTGATGCCACTGAGACTAGCACAGAACTGTATGATACAGATTCCACGTCACAAGACGTTCACATTATTACAATGTAACCTTAACCAATGTGCTCAGTAGAAAGGATTGATGGAAGACATAAAGGATAGTTTTAAATTAAGTGTTAGGACAATTTACTGTGTTTTGTTTTACTGTTTTTATTTTATTTCAGCCTGTCCAACTCTCGGAATATCTTTTTGTAGTATTCAATATACTTTTATTGCAGCGTGTTTTTTTTCAAACAGTCACACACTAAACAATCACCTGCATTCATGTACAGTACACCTACACTTACATTAGATCAAATACACAGTACGCACTAACACACCCAGATGTGATGACAGACACACAATCACACAGACACACTTTAACACATAATTGGTGTGCTGCAGGAACATAATGTACAATTGCCCTTTTCTACTGTTGTAACTGTCAGAACATGGGATATACTGTACATGCAATGGAGAGAGAACCTACCAATTTGATTTTATTGTTTGCTGTAGAGATGTTGACATTGGAAGGCTGAAAATGTAATTTATTTCTACAGCGGAAAAGATTTTATCCTCTGCTCAGGAGCAAACAACAGTTGTTGTTATTGTTTTTGAGCTCACCCTGTGAAAAGTAAATTACTTGAAAGGACATATTTTATATAATTGAAATGTTTGTAATCTGAGGTGTATATGAAAGAAAATTACTCTTGTCCCAAATGCCCTTGTATTGGATGAAACAGAATCTCCTGGGTTTGTCGGAGGGAGAAAATCGATTCCGCCATTCGCTTGCACACACAAAAACGCAAGCATACACACTAAAGGAAACACAGACCCACTGACATGACCACACCAATATGTATGTGCTCCTTAAAACGCACATACACAAATGCACAAAAAAATGCACAAAATGGCGATTTCTGCTGTTGGAACTGTCAGAACGTGGTACAGTCCTCTAGCATGAACTGGACAGACATCCTATCCAATAAATTTTTATAGAATAAAAGGCAAGATTTAGATTATCCTAATTTACCATAGGTTTCCTAAATTAGTCCCATAATTGGTTTGCAATGGAGTCCAGATTTCGGTCATCAAAAATCTTAGAGTGACCTTGGAGAAAACCCTGTTACCCTCTCCAAATAATATTAACTCTGCCATCCTTTTTCATTGTGTAGAATTATTCCTTGATTTCTTTACTTGTCTCTCTATTTTCCTTGTGTTAGGGTTTTCTGTATTTTCTCTTCTTATTATTCTCACTTGTGAAACTGCATATTTTGAAAAAGGCCTTCAGCATTTTACAGCTCATTTACACTATTTCTTTTTTCAGCGAACACAAAATAAACATGGTGTTTTTTACATCCATTACAATGACAATAGTGCACTTTCCCATTATTTGAACTCTATCTGATGCAATACAGACGCTCAATGTCAAGAGAAAAGCTACCCCTACCCCTTATTGTAACTTTTACACCCTAAACTTCACAACTAAGCTGGAAATAGCCAAGAGCCATAGACCTACGATGCACTCTTTCATAGAACCACTCCAGCTTTACTTTCCTTTTTCCCTGACCTCCTCAGATTATGTCAAGAGCCAATCGCAAATCGTTGTCAAGGTCCCATATTGTCAGCCATTGTGTGGTTTCCAGGGGAGACGGAGTGTGAATAGATGCAGTGAATTATATGAAGTGCCCCCCACCAAAAAAAAGGACCAACAAGGTTGGGCAGAGCGAGTAAAGGACCAGATAATAACACAGAACCGGGAGTGAGGTGGAAATAGTGAGGTGAAGTGAGATCAAGAGAAGCAAGAGAAGGAGGTGTAATGCCCTGGGGAGCAGGGGAGGGGTGAAGGGATATGGTGAGAGAATGGAGGAGAGGGGGTAAGGGGATCAGTGACAGGTTAGGGCTCCTCTCCAGGGGCAGACCATTACTAGGGCTAGGGGGACATATGTCGGCGCTGCCTGCCACCCGGTTTATTGGCAATCTGTTAGCCGAGCCTCTGGGGTGGACACGTGAATAACAGGCTCCTGGACAGAGAGCAGGAGAGGAGAAAGATATTCACACTGCACTGAGGAAAGACTACCGCAGATTGTGCAGAAGATGTCAAACGAAAAGGCTCACTACCACTGTGACCCAGCCACATCGCACAGAGTCCGGAGATGCTGAAAATAAGAATAGAAGGAAGGAATGTGGTGGTTAGTGAAATGTTTGTGCTTTTAGGTTGTTAAAAAAACACTGTGTTTCAGACAGGTGAATTTGCACAGTGACAGAACAGTTACCGAGGTGAGATTGACGTGTGTAAAAAAGGAGATTATTTACATTTTGGAGCTATGTTGGAAAAGTGAGAAGAAATGTATGATCTGTTTGGGGACTTCAGGTCCAGATGAGGGTTGAGGAAAGCTTAAAGGCAGCTGTTTACACTAGCAATCATTCCTTATTTAAATAGTATTGGCATACAAGGTCAAGTACAAATACACACTTAGAGAAAAGATCCAAAAACTGTTCTTCAACTGTTCCTATATGAGAACCCTTCTTAATGCCAGAATACCCTTTTCGGTTACATATAGAACCAATTCCAAATACAAAAGTGGTTCTTCTGGGAACCTTAATGGGTATTTTTATGGGTACAACCAAAGAACTCATGTTAAACCTTATTTTCTAAAATTGTAAAAAGTACAAGTTAAAGTGCTCTTCCAGCTGAGGTCACAGGTTTTGGGAAGTTTCTAATTAAGACCAAATGAGCAGATAAAGGGAGTTCATAACTAACCAGTGATCTATGAAATTAATAGAAAAAGTAAATTGTGGTAACCAGTTAGTTATGAACCCATTATCTGCTCATTTAGGTTTTAATTAGGAACTTCCCAATACCAGTGAACCAGATTACTTTTAGTTTATACTTTTTACAACTCTGCATGTACAAAAAATAGTGAAAATGACATAGTGTTTTATTTGTCAAAAAATATTCAGTTCAATAATAATTTACAGCAATACTGTTCAACACGTTTTTGTGTGATGAAATTGTTGTGCTTTACACAAATTGGTAATAATCAATGGTTTATAAAGCGGTTCTGAAGAGTTTTTTTACCTGAAGTTAGGGAGGGGAGGTTCCTTCTGCTGTACCCAAGCACTGTGCTTTTGTAATTGGATGCCAGCTTCAGCTGGAACTGTCACACCTTGGCAGGACTTTGCTAGGTGTGGCAGAAATAAGAGACTTAGATTGGACTCATGTAATAAATGTGTATATTTCTGTTTTTTTCATATTTGTGTTTATATCCAGTAAGGTACTGTTGTTTTGAGTTCTGGTTATATAAATGCATTGTGGTTGTATAAGTGGCACTTCCCCTTGTTCACCTGGTACTATTATGGACTGATTGCGCCTAATTACCAGATTACATCCAGCTGGTAGTTCAGTCCCTATATTAGTCCGGGTGAATAAGAGGAGGGCGCGTTTCATTCATTATTATTAATTATAAGAGCTTTGAGCTCTTATGCGTATGTAAGATAGCGTCAGTGTCTATGCCACTGTAGGAGCATATGTATAACTATAGAAATATATGTATATTCATTGTGCGACTCGCCATCATTGTCACCTGCAACTACCTGAGTTTGTGTATTTTCTGGACCTAGAATCTACTATAGTAAACTACAATCCACCATCAATCAGGTCTCCCTCTTTCTCCACCACACCCTGCATCTTCGTGACAGGAACCCTATGGACTGATTTACTGACATCTCCAGAAGAATTTGGATAGTGACAAGTTTATTTTCTGCGGCTCCGTATTCCACAATTTGTTTTGCAATGATTTGATTGGCTCGATACCTTTCCCAGACACTTGCGCCTAATTTGTTAACAGTCTGGTAAAGTCATGCTTAAATGTGATCAATGAATCAATCAATCAATCAATCAATCAGTAAACTTAAATATTAATCTCCCACTACACCCTCCAATATATTTCATGTGTGTCTCTTTTGGGTTTAGACACTCCCAGAGGTGGAATGTTCAGTAAATTTAAACAATGTAAAAAAAGTTTGTTTAGGTACAGTATGACTGTAACCATTTAAAACCTGCTCAGAAATGACAGTGAAATGGTGAAACCTGCTCAGATAGGACAGTAAACTTGTGAAGCCTGCTCAAATTTGCCCTTAACGTCATTGGTTATGGGCTTATCAGGTGTGATAAAATTAAAAAGTGTCTACCCTTCTACTTTAATGTACAAGATATGCATACCGGTACATAATGACAGAAAACTCATCTGGAATGATATTATGGTCCTGATCTTGGCTAAATGATATATTCTTTTGAATTATTGGAGGAATAGATGTACAGATGATGGACTAGGTGGAGGCACGCAGGTGACTGGTGGCTGGCAGGGGATGTGGCTGTCTGATTACATCTGCTCCTCATGATACGTGCATGCAATTGTAGATTATTAGACCGGCACAAATGACACGCTGCATATGATATGAGCTGGGCCATATTAAACAGGGCTTGACTTTTAGTGGGAACCAGAATGGATTTCTTTCCCTTAAATTTAACATTTCATTTCCTAAGCATTATTTACCAAATAATGCACATGAAGTATAAGCATAAATACATCAAACGACTCTTATTGTCACATTTACATAACTAGAGCATTACAGAAATGTTGTAATAATGTCAGCAACGGTAAAGAAAAATGGCAGTTTGATGGTGGTCGACTACAAACTCCATTAGACGTAAGACTAACAACCAACTCATTATTTGGCATTGTCATTTAATTAAAGTAGGCCTAAATTAGGACATAGGTTGTTTCTTAGTATTGAAAAGTATACAGTCAACTATACAGTACACTGATATTTTATTTTGTTTTAGTTGAATAATATTACTAAGCTTAACTCAAGGGAACCAACGCTTTAACAATTTGCTTTAATTGCTTCCCCGTCTCCTCAACCCTAACTGAACATCACCGACTGTTTCACTTGTAACCTGTTCTCTGTAAAGCAACATTTTTATAAATTCTTAGTAGCCAATTTTGGGCTCTTGCTAAGGTCAGGCTCCTTAGAATGTTACTTTATCATTCTAGTCCTCCAATGCTCAACTGCATTACATTGAACCAAATATTCTGTTTCTTTCTTCTCATTATCCATACATCTCTGAAGCTTCTAGACAGTTCCAGGCCAGTCTCAAGACATGCAGCCAACTAAAAAATAATATTTGAAGGAAAGGACAATGATCCAAATCACAAGGTCAAAGCAACATCTAAATTCCAACATTACCAACCACGTGCATCAGCCAACCAACACAAAAACCTTGCGCAAATCTAGCCGCTATAAACCTATCCCAAATGACTTAACACTCTTATGGCAGTGGAATGTGGCACCTAGAAATGTCAATGTGTGACCCTAGAATATTAGAACATCATGAGATGTAAAATTGACTCATATTTCTTGGCCATTATATGACCACGCAGAGTAATCTTCGGGCCTAATGACTCTGACGAGATGGCTGCCTGTTACCAATACGGAACCCCAACAATTTTTAACAGTTAACACGGCTGTAGGCATCCTTTGGATTTCTTCTAACGTAAACCTCTCTAGGAAATAGGAAGTAAATTGACTCATCAGATCATATAGCATTTTTTCCAATTGTCAGGGGTTCAGGTTTTGTGTTACAATTTTTTTGTACACTAATGTATGTGTCTTTGTGCATTAGCCTTGGATAAAAGCTGTTTATGAATAGGAGCACTGACATCAATTCCCACTTTGTAAAGCACACAAGGTACAGTTTTTGAGACAAGGTCACAGATGCTTATTTAATCCTGTGGCCATTTTTGAGGTTGTAATTTTGGGGCATTGAGCAACTATCCTGTCAAATGTCTGTCTATAACAGTCGGTCAGCTTTGAATTGAGAGGGAATTTTAAAGCAAAATGGATAGTACCGACATGCCACGCAACACTAGCCATCTCTCTCAAGGTCAGCTAGATACACTGTAAAAAGTCATTTGTTGAGCCAACTCAAAATTAGTAACCCTGTTGCGTGGTTTCAACTCATAATGCTAAGTCAATTTGAATTTGTATTTTGTTTTATCAAGCTTTATCGTTGACTCAACATGAAATTAATATTTCACTTGGCAATTTTACTCATGGAGTCAACTTATCATTTTCTGATTAGTTGACTTCATGAAAACATGAAAAATGATGTTATCTCAACAATGTTTGTTGATTTAACTATTTTTCAGTTGAGATAACTTTGAAAAAAATGTTGAAACAACCAAAAAGCAAGATTACTTTTTACATTGTAGTGCTGATTCTTGATTACAGGAAATGCATCATCCCATCAATAGGGCGGAATCAGAGCAGTTAAAAAGTTTCTCAGATTAGTCATGACTAACAAACACGTGCCAAACACACGAACAGTCGTGGATAAATTATGTCATTGGTGCATCTCAGTCCTTGTTCCACCCAATCACGTCACCAAGCTCACTGGGTCTGGACACCAAGCTGTGCAATTGGATGTTGGACTATTTGACAGCCAGACCTCTGGCTGTGAGGACTGACAACAATTCATCCCCACTGGATCGTAACAATGGTGCCCTCAAGGTCTTCAGCCCTCTGTTTAACTTCCCGTTCACCCATGACCGCCTGTCTATGCACAACAACAAATTCATCATGACGTTGTAGGCCTAAAAGAAAACAAAAGTGACAGGCAAACTGGCATGGTTGTGACACGACTACAAACTCTCATTCAACATAAAATAAAATAAATAATATGAAATAGTTGAGTGGTTTCTCTGCTTTCGTATAACCAACAATTTGTCACGGACTATGAACACCTACAGTGCCTTGCGAAAGTATTCGGTCCCCTTGAACATGTCGACCTTTTGCCAAATTTCAGGCTTCAAACATAAAGATATAAAACTGTAATTTTTTGTGAAGAAGCAACAACAAGTGGGACACAATCATGAAGTGGAACGAAATTTATTGGATATTTCAAACTTTTTTAACAAAAAAAAAACTGGCAAATTGGGCAAGCAAAATTATTCAGCCCCTTTACTTTCAGTGCAGCAAACTCTCTCCAGAAGTTCAGTGAGGATCTCTGAATGATCCAATGTTGACCTAAATGACTAATGATGATAAGTATTATCCACCTGTGTGTAATCAAGTCTCCAAATAAATGCACCTGCTCTGTGATAGTCTCAGAGGTCCGTTGAAAGCCCAGAGAGCATCATAAAGGTCACACCAGGCAGATCCGAGATACTGTTGTGGAGAAGTTCAAAGCCGGACTTCGATACGGAAAGATTTCCCAAGCTTTAAACATCCCAAGGAGCACTGTGCAAGTGATAATATTGAAATGGAAGGAGTATCAGACCACTGCATTTTCAAAATGTTTGGCATAAAAGCAACACAGCTCATCACCCTGAACACACCATCCCCACTGTCAAACATGGTGGTGGCAGCATCATGGTTTGGGCCTGCTTTTCTTTAGCAGGGACAGGGAAGATGGCTAAAATTGATGGGAAGATGGATGGAGCCAAACATCCCAAGGAGCACTGTGCAAGCGATAATATTGAAATGGAAGGAGTGTCAGACCACTGCAAATCTACCAAGACCCGGCTGTCCCTCTAAACTTTCAGCTCATACAAGGAGAAGACTGATCAGAGGACCATTCTGGAAGAAACCCTGATGGAGTCTGCAAAAGACCTGAGACTGGGATGGATATTTGTCTTCCAACAAAAAAATGATCCAAAACATAAAGCAAATCTACAATGGAATGGTTCACAAATAAACATATCCAGGTGTTAGAATGTCCAAGTCAAAGTCCAGACCTGAATCCAATCGAAAATCTGTGGAAAGAACTGAAAACTGCTGTTCACAAACTCTCTCCATCCAACCAGACTGAGCTCGAGCTGTTTTGCAAGGAGGAATGGGCAAATATTTCAGTCTCTCGATGTGCAAAACTGATAGAGACATACCCCAAGCGACTTACAGCTGTAATCGCAGCAAAAGGTGGCGCTACAAAGTAATAACTTAAGGGTTTATTTGATAAAAAAGTTTGAAATTTCCAATAGATTTCATTCCACTTCATGATTGTGTCCCAATTGTTGTTGATTCTTCACAAAAAATTACAGTATCATATCTTTATGTTTGAAGCCTGAAATATGGCAAAAGGTCGAAAAGTTGAAGGGGGCCGAATACTTTCGCAAGGCACTGTAGTGTTCTCTACATAGATCACCATCAAAATGATCAAATGCCTCCTGAGTGGCTACATCACCTCCTGGTACAGGAACAGCTATATTTTCCCAGCATCCAGAACCTTCATGTCAGAGGAAGGAAAAATTGTAACTTACCTGTGTACAGACAGTTTATTAAAAATATATTTTAAAAGGCCGTACCTTTCGTGTAGACAGCCAGGCTCCATCTTCGGAAAACAGACTCGACCAGTCGAACCACGAACGCCGTGCTACTTGAGCTGAACTGTGACTTGGAATCTCCCATGGCAAGAGGTTTTGCGGTCATTAATGCAGATCAATGAGCAAGACTTACAGCTGGCGATGCAAACTAAAATCAAACACAATTTGCTCACAAACTCAATTTGCCACAAGATGGCGCCTGGCTGTATACACGAACAGTACTGTCTTTTAAACTATATTTATAATAGACTGTCTGTACACTTACAAATCTCTTAATGCTTCGGTTTGCATGTAGGGACCCTCATTATGCTACCGTGGAAGTGTGGTGCTATTTTGAGCCTGGTTAGTGGTATAAAATAGTGATTTATTTTTACTTCATCCATTCCCTCACAAGTAGCGTTATAAGGTAATTAGTTTGCACTAAAAGTAGGCATATTCGATTAGCATGAAAACATATCCCAGAGAACGGTCGACTCTGTACCAATGTGTTATTAACCCCTAGGTTCATTTTGCGCCAGAGTTGTCCTTTAAGTCTGCATCTCTACCCACACATTTATACATGAGTCAAAGTCAAGGAACAGTTAGGGTTAACTGCCTTGCTTGGCGACCAAACATCCATATGCTTCCACCTTGCCCACTTTAGGGGAAATGACACTCCATCGATGATGACAGATTTATCTGTTGCTTATGAATCCCAGTTTGTAATAAAGCCTTCATTATTTGGACCATTTTAAAAGTAGCAACACTCACTTTTTTACTTATGGATAAATGTAACTTTCCACAGACTCATGTCTCATTTTCTTTCTCTACTTTTGGATTGTGTTCATGTGCTGCATTGTCAGCATTAAGTCAGGGCTGCTCAATGTCTTTCGAGTGAGTAAACACTGACAGTAGTGGCATCTGAGCAATGGAGATCAAATATAATTGCTAGCCAATGCTATTTTGAAATTCCAGTCAGACATCACTGATAGAATGTGTTTTGCCTCAAATCAGAAACACTATGATAATATTCTTGTTTTCCTAAAGGACTGTTTTTTTAATTTTCATTATTATTATTATTGTAATTATTTCCATGAAGCCTGATGTACTGGGGATTATGGCCACTCAAGCTATTTATATTCTTTTTTTTCATTTTTGCCATACATAATTAAAGGAGAGTGATGGAGTGTGACGGGAAGTATAGTTTGTCACCTATCTTGTGATACTGATGGGTTTAGGATTACACAGTTCTCTGAAAATGTACTGGGTGAATAAATACTGAATCTTGGTTTGGTAATAATCAGTTTTATCTGACATATTCAAAATTGCCAATAAAAATGTCGCCAACCATGTTCCTATAATACAATCTGGTTGATGTTTAGTACACACAAGAAAATTACAACAAAATACCTAAATAAGTAGAGTGGGGTCTGTTGGAAAATGGATATTACTGTTGAAATAAAACAGAAGGAAAAACAATGTCCTTCGAGTAAACAAAAATAATAATTTGTTCTGCAAGAGGTTAACACATTTTTTACGATTTGCCTCAGAATCCACAATCTTTATGTGTCTGAAAAGATAGTATTCAGAGTCAACCATGTTTACTTTCCCTGGTTAAAACTGATGATGTCTGACAGAGAGTTAATATGCCGCGTTTCAAATTATTATGCAAAGATTATTTAACACTGATTTTCCTAAATATTCATCGCAAATAACAGTCAGTATAATTTTCAAGTCACCAACCGTTAGGGTATAAGTCGATTTTCATTGAACAAACCACCCAATTCAAACAGTATTGTTTTATAAAAAACTCAAAATGCACATTTTATAGGCTGTAAAGAACTGAAAATTGTCATTTTTTGAATTTGCAGCATTAGGAGGACATATTTACTGAAATCAAAAGCTATTTCAATCAAACACATCTTAACCGGGCAAGTTACATGTTAAAATAGCCCCCCT
The DNA here is from genome assembly GCA_016801145.1 of Umbra pygmaea. NCBI lineage: Eukaryota > Metazoa > Chordata > Actinopteri > Esociformes > Umbridae > Umbra > Umbra pygmaea. The sequence goes on from JACXGM010009393.1 coordinate 16,814, forward strand.
TCTTTGATATCACCTTCTCTATTCTTGCATCCATTGTACTTGTGAGTTTATGGAGAGTTTCTGATTGAATTCCTTTGCAGGATGTCAGAATCGCCTCCCAGAGCGGCTGTTTTGATGTGAACTGCCTCCCACCTTCTGGATCTTTTGCTTGAGGATTATCCAAAGGTTCCCAATAGGGTTGACGTCAGGGGAGGATGGGGGCCACACCATGAGTTTCTCTCCTTTTATGCCCATAGCAGCCAATGACACAGAGGTATTTTTTACAGCATGAGATGGTGCATTGTCATGCATGAAGATGATTTTGCTACGGAAGGCACAGTTCTTTTTTGTACCATGGAAGAAAGTGGTCAGTCACAAAATCTATATACTTTGCCACGGTCATTGTCACACCTTCAGGGACCCTAAAGGAGACTACCAGCTCTCTCCCCATGATTCTGGCCCAAAACATAACTCCACCACTTCCGTGCTGATGTTGCAGCCTTATTGGGACACGGTGGACATACAGCAACCATTTACTACGTAATCCATCTGGACCATCCAGGGTTGCACGTGACTCATCAGTAAACAAGACTGTTTGAAAATTAGTCTTCACGTATTTCTGGGCCCATTGCAACCGTTTCTGGTTGTAGGCAATCAGCCACAAATCTCTTCACAGCACAATGATCACACTTAATTGTTTTGTGAAATATCTAATGTTTTCATACCTTGTCCAAGGCATTGCACTATTTGATGCTTTTCCGCAGCAGAGAGATCCTTTTTCTTTCCATATTGCTTGAAACCTGTGGCCTGCTGAATAATGTGGAACCACTGCTTAAAGCTGCATTGTGTAAGAATTGCTCCCATCTACTGGTTAAATTGTATATGACAAGCAACTTAATACCGTTCTAGCCCCTTGCGTTACTATGGGTAAACTCGGATATTAGTTTTTTCTTTCAAAACAATAGCAACAATGGCAACAATGTTGTACACACAATTTGATTGAATAAATTGTCAGTGTCTCATTTGAAAAATCGGCTTTCAAAGCTGCCGGCAGTCGTGAGTAATCTCCCCATGGCTTTCGTCAAGGTGCCACTGAATGTAAAAGTCAAGACAGAGCTTGAATTTCCAGGTATGTCCCTCTTTGGCTAATGTATTTTCAAGATGGAGGCTTAACATGGCTGCCGCAATTTGAGTGAATCGCTTGTATGTATTCTGAATTGAAGATTCTACGCTTACGAGAGTACTTTGATTAGTTGGTCGAAGTAATTACACTTGAATGAGCACATTTTTTTTCAAGAACAAAGGGGTTTTTGCTAAGAATCAACTCAAAAAAATACACACTGTAGCTTTAAGTAGTTTTCCTGTAAATGGTTTCACCTGGCAAACTAATTATCACAGGTGTCTGAGATAATGATTTCAGTGATCCAAAGACCCCGGAGACACAAAACCATCCATGAGTTTGATTGATAAACAAATATTTAATGTTTATGACACTTAATTCCAAGATGCATAATTTGTAACGTGGTGTAGACATCAATCAACGCTTGATGAGAGTATCAAATATGTCTATTGATTATCAGCCACATATGTTACAAATCAGCCACCGTAGCATGCTTCATACTCTCTATGAAGTCACATAGACTAAAATATCATACCGTCACAGAGCTGGGAAACCGAGGGTTCCTACTGACATATTGATTCAGTCACATAACCCCATTTTTCAAAGACTTCTCTCCATGGGGAAAGTAGAGGGAAAAATGCCTATTGCCAACATGGAGTCATTTTTCTTCTAAACAGATGAGGTGGAACCATATTTCCATTCCAAATGGGGATGAAGTTATTAGTCTGAGCAGTGTGTATTTTTGTCACTGTCAAAAGCACAAGGAGAATTAATTGTTACCACGGCACCCTGTGAGCCACCTTGTGGGGTGCAAATGACATTTCCCTAACCTCAGGCCCTTAATCAAAAGCAAGCACACCTACCAAGTGTACTTAAGCAGAGCCAACAGGCTTACACAGACACCAGTTTGTAGGATCAGCAGGTTTGATTCTTTAAGGAGGATTAGACATGGATGAACTCCAGATGATTCCTGTTTGAGTCTTCTGGTGTCTGGGCAAGGTTAGGCTCTCCAGGAATGCAACTTTATAGAAAGTTCTTTGAGGTTTGTCAACACCAGTGAATGGGTCTGTTTAATTACATGTTAGTTATCATGTAAAAATGGTTAAATATACATTTTAATATGAATTTAATGAAATTTCACAAAATGTTTTGGATATGCATGGTGACACAATGACTCCACCTAGAAACATCAAAACATCTAACCATGTGTGGTGTTTCTTCTCTACATAGAAAAAGGTAAACGACAGCATACTCTTGTTCTATCAACTTCATAATTGATCCAAAAATTGTGCTTCATTAAGAAAATAATTCACAATAATTACAATCCGAAATTCTGTTAAAACATTTAGTAAACTCTTAACTGTTGACTGCTTGCATCCTCTGTCGGTGATTCATCCTTGCATTTTTGGAAATGCTTTGGAGCCTGAGAGTCAATCGGCCATGAAAGGGAGGAGAGGAAAGGAAGAAGCATGGTAAGAATCTCAATTGCATTTCCTTGATTCCTCATGTCCTCTCATCTCGCCTCTCTCTCAGAACCCATTGGATAAAAAGGTAAAAGGGGAGTGACCTCTGACATTCTCCTCCAATGGCTTCCGAGATGGAGATGAGAGAGGATGCGACAAATCAAAGAAATTGAAGATTCTTCCAAGGAAAAAGGAAGCCACATTTGACAGCTATTAGCATTTTCAACAGTACCTCAGTGGTGTTAGTGAATGACATAGCAAGCAGGCTACCATAATACGTATAAAGTAGCTTGTCCAAATGCAACCCCCTAGCCCCTACCCTACAAAGTCTAAATACTTTTGAGGATCTGAGAGTGATTTTTGTCTGGTGACATAGTGAGAGCTCCACTTTGATTGGAAAGTTGGGACTACTGCTTACACCTTACTTGAAAATCTAGGGAAAAATTTGTTTTGGATTCAAAATGAATAAATCATTGAAAATCTGACTATAAGTTGAAAAGACATTGACAAAAGTAGTGACATTGACAAAAAAAAACTCTGCATTCATGACGTCAAAAGCTTTTCCACTTTCAGTTTTCGAAAGCTCACATCTGGATTGAACCCAGGTCTGCTGCTTTGCCTCATAGCATTCAATCAGTTTGAGCTAACTGACATTGTGGAACAGCTGTAGCAAATTTTATGGATCTTGAGATTTTTTTAACCAGCCAATCAATAACATTGTAGCAAAAGGCAGACATGTGATTGAGTAATGGAGCGACCAATCATACTTATTAAAATGCAATTGTTTTGCAAGGGTGTAGGTGGGTTGAATTTCTGCTATTTTCAGCTGAATAAATTTGAGCAACTGATCCTCTGTGCACTGGGCTTGAGTTTCTTCTCTCTGGAGTTGAGTTTCTCTCTTAACTTGAATTATTTTTCTCGAAGTAACAATTGCAAGTGCATGACGTTTGATACTGAATTGATGTGTCCATTGTGTCCCCTTTATAGTGTGCTTCTTTATTGGCACATGCAGTACATTATTATGTACAGTATGCGATACATTTTGGATCTGATCACATGAAACAAATAGCGGGATGGTGCAAAAATTGGACAAACCACAACCAGCCCAAGATTCCAACATTTAAATGAACAAACATGGAACAAAATAAACATACTGTAGGACTTAAGCTCATTAGGGTCTTATGAAATGAAACAAAGGTACAGTAAACGCATAGTAATTTACGTGGGAGACGAAAAGAAACTGAACACTAAATATAGTCTGGTGTTGAAGAAGTGCGAGACTGCAGGTAACACACATCTTCATAAAGGCTTATTCTTAAATCAATTAGAAGGAATAATACTTCTGCAAAGGCAGTCATGATTTATCCCTCAACCTTAGGTCATCCTATCATTGGTCTTTAACATAGAGTAGACACACAAGACCAAACGTACATCTCAGAAATTCTCCCAAATTACATTCTCTGGAAACTATTTTTAGTTTGAATGAATTACGTTATATGCCAACATACTGTATTTCAAGTTTTTTTTACGTTTCTACTGCACATTTGACTATTAGCCTATATTAGTCCATCTATTACAATGCGTCTTCACATTTTGTTGCACAGATTCATGCAAGAACATTTTACACATTCTATACATTCCATAGAATTGGAAATTATATTTAAATGTCCATGGTTAAGGTCAGGGTAATGGTTAGGCATAAGGGTACTAATGGTTAAGGTTAGGCTTGACATTACTAGTGTTAAGGGTAGGTGTAAGGTTAGGGTTAAAATTACAAAAAACAGACAATCTTCCAGCGGGACATTACCAACTGCTGCATGCTAGCGTTCACAGAGACCTGGCTGGATCCCACCATCCCGGACACGGCTATTACGCCAGCTGGTTTCTCCATCTACCGGCAGGACAGAACCTCTGAGTCAGGTAAACAAAGAGGCGGAGGGGTTTGCATTTTGGTTAACTCTCGTTGGGGTTCGGATGCCGCAGTTATTTCAACACACTGCTCACCGGACCTGGAGCTACTAACTGTAAACATACGTTCCTTCTATCTTCCCCGGGAGTTTACGTCCGCTATAATCACAGCAGTGTACATACCTCCTCAGGCGGATAAGGCGCGCGCGCTTGAGGGAATATATGGAATAATTAGTGGCCTAGAGGATGCTCATCCTGAGTCTGTTTTTAATGTTGTTGGAGACTTTAACAGGACAAACATGAAAAAAATGCTGCCCAAATTCCACCAGCACATTTCTTTTCACACTCGGGGCGATCAGACTCTTGACCATTGTTATTCAACGATCCGTAACAGCTTTAAACCCATCCCCCGCCCTGCCTTTGGAAAGGCAGATCACATCTCCATTCTTCTCCTCCCTACCTACAGACAACGTCTTAAACAGGAAAAAAAAGTTTTTCGATTAGTCCAAAAATAAAGTGAGCAATCCATCGCCACTCTCCAAGACTGCTTTGAAACCACAGACTGGGAGATGTTCTGTGTTGCAGCTGGTGACAACATTGATGAATACACTGACTCGGTCTCAGCGTTCATCACCAAATGTATAGATAATGTCGTTCCACGGGTCAATGTTAAGACCTTCCCCAACCAAAAGCCCTGGGTTAACGGCAATGTCTGTGCCAAGCTTGTAGCACGGTCCTCTGCCTATAACTCTGGAGACCTGGAGGCTCTGAGGAGGGCCAGATATGACCTACGGAAGGCCATCAGAGATGCCAAAAGATACTACAGGGACAAATTGGAGTCCAATTACAACAGCTCCGACCCCAGGTGGATGTGGTGTGGACTGCGGCAGATAACGGAGTACAAAGGCAGGAAGAGCTGTGACACCCACCCCCCCGCCTCGCTCCCCGACGAGCTCAACACCTTCTTCGCACGGTTCGAGGCAGCCAACATCACTCCTGAAAAGCTGGCTGTGAACCCTGACGACTGCACTCTGTTCCTGGATGTGGCTGACGTAAGGAGAGCTTTCAAAAGAGTGAACCCGCGGAAGTCTCCAGGGCCAGATGGTATTCCAGGCCGTGTTCTAAGAGGATGCGCCGACCAGCTAGCGGAGGTATTCACCTCCATGTTCAACCTCTCCCTAACCCAGTCTGTAGTTCCCTCCTGCTTCAAGCAGGCCACCATTATCCCGGTTCCAAAAAAACCTTACATCACCTGCCTAAATGACTACCGCCCAGTAGCACTGACCTCAATCATCATGAAGTGCTTTGAGCGGCTGGTCAAAACCCATATCTGCGCCGCCCTTCCGGACACCTTGGACCCCCTACAATTTGCATACCGCCCCAACAGATCTACAGACGATACAATCGCACTGACGGCACACACTGCCCTCTCCCACTTGGAAAAAGGGAACACAGACGTGAGGATGCTGTTTGTGGACTACAGCTCAGCATTCAACACTATTTTTCCTGCTAAGCTCATTCCCAAGCTCAGGACACTGGGTTTTAACTCCTCCCTTGCAACTGGATCCTGGACTTCCTAACGAGAAGACCCCAGATGGTGAGAATGGGCAACCTCACCTCCTCCACAATGACCCTGAGCACCGGAGCCCCACAGGGCTGCATACTCAGTCCCCTCTTGTACGCTCTGTTCACTTATGATTGTGTGGCCACATGCAGCTCCAACATCATCATAAAGTTTGCTGATGACAGAACCATCCTAGGTCTCATCTCCAACAATGATGAGACTGCTTACAGAGAGGAGGTAAGAGCCTTGGCTACCTGTTGCCAGAGCAACAACCTCTCTCTCAACATCAGCAAGACTCAGGAGATGATAGTGGACTTTAGGAAGCAGCAGAGGGAGGGTCCTGCCCCCATACACATCTATGGAGCTGAAGTCGAGAGAGTTTCAGAGTTCAAGTTCCTCGGTGTGTTCATCAGCGACAACCTCACATGGTCCAGACAGACAATCTCGGCAACAAAAACTGCCCAAAAGCGCCTATACTTCCTGAGGAGACTCAAGAAGTTTGGCATGTCTGTCAGGATTTTAATAAACTTCTACAGGTCCACCATTGAGAGCATCCTCTCAGGCTGCATTACAGCCTGGTACGGCAGCTGCTCCGCTACTGATCGTAAGGCCCTTCTGAGGGTGGTGTAGTCAGCAGAGCGCATCATAGGCTGCTGCCTCCCCTCTGTGCAAGGCATCTACCAGAAGCAATGCCTTAGGAAAACAAAGAACATTCTTAAATACCACAGCCATCCAGGCCGTGAACTTTTCTCGCTGCTGCCGTCTGTTAGACGTTACCGGATCATCAAGGCACGGACTACCAGACTTAAAAACAGTTTAGTTCCCCAGGCCATTCGGCTGCTCAACATGGAACACTGACACTGATCACAAATCATCTATTGAGCACTAACATTCTCTGGTCACTTTATGCTCTCTACATCTGATGTAGCAGAATTCAAATGCACCTTCAAAAGCAATTTTCCATGCCAAATCTATAATATTTATTACTTCTACTGTTGTACATTTTCCAGATCACTGCTCAGTACATAGCATATTATTATTATTACTATTGTCATTATAGTTTTAAAAATTCCTTATATTGTTGTAATCTTTTTTAAGCCCACTGCATATATGTGTCGAGCCATGTCAAAAGAATTTCTCTGCATAGGATGATGTGATGTTATTCGATGCATATGATGAATAAACAACTTTGACTTTGACGTCTACAGAAACACATGTGCAACACGTCTACATTGCGCTGGAATGGAGAAAAAAACACACACTAAGTCTCCATCTCGATTTAAACTCGCAAACACTGGGCTTAGAGTCAGCGATTTATATACCTGTCCACAATCATCAATTTACATTGTGCTATATAGTATGTTTATATTTCACATAATTTGATTTTTACATTTAGTTCCAACGTAATTGCCCTCCTCATATGTTCATATTTCACGTAATTTGGTTTTACAAAACAGTTTCCTCCAAACTGAATTTGTTGGACTTATACTCTTTCTCCACAATATCAGCCTCAGGATTTTTTTTGCAAATTATACCTCCGATCATGCCTTTCTGATTCTCCAGAATGGCCTGCAAACATGGTTTTGGAAAACAAAAGCAAGATTAAATACACGACTAATAATGTTCTACACATTTTTACCAACCAAGCTGGAGATTCGACATGACAGATGCTGAAAAAAACTTCTCAATGCATTTTGTATTTCCAAACTCAGCCAAAGTATCTATCTTTCACTACAATTACATATTTTACAAGCGTTTTGTTGACTTCCTGAGTTTTATTTACCCGGCTCCTGAATGTAGTTGACATGAGAATAAAACTTCCCTAGTGAGTTTGAGAATATATTTATCCATTAAATACGTAAATAAGAAGAGTAAGAGAAACATTTTATTTTGGCTAGTGTAAGTGATTAGCCTGGTTAACACCAGACCCTTCTCAGTTCTGAGAGTGGGTCTTGGCAAGGTTCATTCACAGCCCATTTCCAAAGGGCAGTCACCAACGGACGCAGCTCAAATGCCTCTCGGCGCATTTGGATATATCAGACTTTTGCCGAGTCGAATCGGCAAGACCTCAACAACATCTTTTTTAGATATGAAGGCTTCGAGTGTTGTTCTTTGCTCAGTTATTAACAAAAAGGAAATGTTTAAATCGCTTATAACAGACACGATAGCGGATTCGAATGAGTGATACTGCAGATGTTCCATTGCAGCTGCAATTGTTGTAATTGTCTGCTTCAACCAATGACAGTATAAAGCTGCACTATCATCATCGTATAAAGCCTGCCTCAACGGTTGTAATTGGTGCCTCGATTTGGAAATGGGCTTGAATGGGCTCTTGGCCAGACTGACTTGCAGAGCAATTCTAAATTTGCCGGAAGTCCGTCAGGGTTCCACCAGGATAGTGAGTGAGGAAATACCTGAAGAACTGGATGATTTCAACATTGTTCAAGTGTTATTGAATGATAATATATAACCATACATGTTTGAGCCAGAATATAGTGATGAAGAAATACAGCAACTTATGATTGATTCAATGTCTTTAATGTCCCCAAGGGGCAATTTGATTCACAACAAGTAGCCAACACATACAAATTTGCACAAAACCACATAAAACATGAGATAATAAGTAGATAAGAACATTAATATACATGAAAACTACACTCAGAAAATACAAAATGAAAAATAAAAATGATGTACTGTGACATGGACAAGGATGGCAGATGACCTATAGTTTGTTAAAAAACCCAACAGCTGATGATACAAATGATCTCAGGTTTCTGTTAGACCTGGCATGTTTTCAGAGGTATACCTCCTTCCTGATTGTTGGAGGCAAAACTCAGGATGTAGTCTGTGAGTGACATTAGCCAAAATGGCCATTGCCTTGTGTGTGGCTCTTTCCTTATACACATACCCAATACTGTTATAATAATTATTACTTAATAAGGTTAGTGTCCATTATATTCCGACATATGTTTACAATTTTTCCAAGTCTGTTTTTGTTCATTTCACTGAAATTACCACCAGATCATAGCAAAGGTTAAAATTGACTCAACAAAAGATGAATAAAACATTTTCAGAAGTGATCTGTTAACATTAAACCCCTTCTTAAAAATAACAGTCTCTGATTGGCTTTTTTACATATATAATCTGTATTGGTGTCAAAGTTCAATTTATCATCTAAAATGGTGCCCAAATACTTGTATTGGCTTACCACATCCGACGCTGTGCCATTGATCAAAGTTAAAGCATTGGTGGGAAGATTGTGACTAAAGTCAATACATACCTCTTTGGTTTTAGAGATGTTGAGTTGTAAATATTAATATTAGATCAAATTGTCCAAAACTGGCCCATGGCCTACCTCATGATCCTGCAGTAGACTATTTATCACAGAATCATCAGCATACTTGATAATATACCTTGTTTCAACCATACTCTAACAATCATTGGTGTAGAGCACAAATAAAAGTTGTGACAGACCACACCCTTGAGGTGACCCTGTTGAGCACATGAGGGCCTTATATAAAGTATTATTTACCCGGGTTTTCTCTGACCTCATAGTTTAGAAATCAACCAGCCATTATATGGTACCGAAGTCAATATTAGAAAATTGCAATAGTCTATGAGCAGGAATATGTGGCTGCATACAGTTGAACGCTGATGTAAAATCAACAAAACACAAGCTGTTGACCAACTTTGGAGGATTTAATGCCCAATTCTATAACTAACTAGGCCACAGGCTTCTCAACATATTTGTCAAAGATGGTTGATGGAGGGCTAACAAGTTAGCATGTAGCTTTTGTGTTTGTGCATATTGTATGATAATTGTGACTTCATTTTAAAACCTATCTGTGACAGGTTAATGTTCAATCTGTACCTACTGAAGCAAAAATAGTTCATATAGCTCACGCATGATTGTGAATAAGTTTATAAATGGGACTAAGCTACATTGAATGTCACTGGAAGCAACTTGCTTGGAGATGGGCATTAAGTTCACTTTGTATTCTGGAGAGTTTCTGTTTTGTTAGCGTGTATTGCTACATGCTGTTAGCTAGCTACTTGGCCAACTGTTTATTACATTTTATTTATATTCATTTTAAGTGTCTACAAATGTACTATTCTACTTTTCACCTCACTTTTTCATTCAATGTTTTCACCTCAGAATGCTATTTTGGACACAAGAAGAAGTTTCTCAACTACTACGACCAGCCAAAGCTAAGTAGCATGTTATATTGTAGTTGATGTACTCACCTTCATGATTAGATATCTATGTTAGAGGCTTGGCTTCAGGTAGAATCAATAGTAGTAGGTATTTTAACTCCCCCGCACTGTCCTCTTTGCTGGTCAATTTTCTCATGGTTGCTGGGAAAACATGTCTAAGCAGGACCAATGACAAAATGAAAAGCCTATTAAATCGGTCACTCCATTCCCCTAATATTAGACTAAAGAATCAGCCAGCAATCATACAGTGTTTACCTGGGTCCAGGGCCACCGACGTAGAGGTTATGAGGTTGTGCTAGCGAAAAGAAAAAGAAAAACTAGAGTGTATAGAGATTGATATTCATGTTGGCATCAACAATGTTAGGATGAACCAGTCAGAAGTTACGGTAACACTTTATTTTGAGAGTCCATCTCTAGATGCTCTACATATTATCTGCATACTGTCAACAACATTTTAACAAACTATCTACTAACCCTAACCCTAATCCTAACCTTAACCATTCCCCTTATGTTAAGCCTAACCTTAACCATTACCCTAAAACATATTCTAAACTTACCCCTACCCTTAAAATACACAATTAGTT
>JACXGM010009394.1:0-27645 GCA_016801145.1 Umbra pygmaea
CAAACTGTCAGCAGCGTTCTGTGCGCTTGTCACCTTGTGAGTTCATTCTTCCAAGAACAACTAGCAAGAGCGTTCTCCCCAAGTACACAAGTCCGTTCTTTGCATTCTTGGTTTTGATAAACAGCCTCTGACTAGACTTCAATACAAAATAGCAGCACTAAACAACGTCCGTACTCAGCCGGCAGGCGTGAATAACTTAGGAAATCACAAATATGTCAAGTAATTATATGTCCACCCTGCCTGCCATAGAGCATGAAAGATACATACACAAACTTCATTTGGTCAATGTAAAAACATGTCGCTTCATTCTGCCCGTGTCAAATTGGTGTAACAACCCGACTCAGTGGCGAGAGGTGTCTTAACCAGACATTTACTCGCACCTCATCGAGTCACCAGGTGTTAAGCCAGTGAATGATTTTACTTCGTTTTTTTAAGTAAACAGCTTTAAATGTATATATTATGTATATATTATGTCTTTATATTTAGAGTACTGAGTACACTTTTCTGGACAGCAATACAAATAAACTGTAGCCTATGTTTAAGGTTGCATGCTTATAATCACAAGACACTGACTTAGCTATGATTATGCCAATAAAAAGTAAAATACTTACGTACCTATTTCCACCCATCCCCTGTTATCACCCGTTTACATGTCACTGAATATTAATTTCTTAGGCCTACCTGATATGAAATGTTGTCCAGAAACATAAGTGTGTGGAGATACAGTCTTCTCGATGGTACAGTACAGCTAGCTGCAGCCATAATTGCCTTCTTTCTGGATATTTCTTTTCACATGGCAAAATAATGCATGTTAAATGCGTTTTTTTCTAACATTGTGGTGCACCCACCCAAACAACAACTCTTTGGCATGTTGTAGTTAGTCCACTTTCTCGATCCGATACTGTACTGTCATTGACTGTACGGCGGTTTGTTTTCCCCCATACGTGGGCGTGAATCTGTTCAGAGGCATTCTATGACGTAGCGCCGGATGTGCGTATATCAACGCCAAATGTCACGCGCGCGCAGTACATCTCACGCAAGGAACATATATTATGTTTGAGAGAGTGAAGGACTGGAGTTGCAAAAGCAGAACTGTAGTTGCGAGGAGAAACCATGTGTCGCGCGAGCAGAAACCTTGTGTCACGCGTGCATCCGCTACATTGCGCATGCACAGCAAGAGTGTTGTGTGGAAATTGCAATTAAGTTGCATGTATAACTTTGAGCAAGCCAAAATAATGTTGCAAGCAGTAAATTACTGCGAACAGATACTCTTTTCACACACTAAAAATATTCATCAAAATCAAGATTCTGCCCATTGACCACACGTGAATGCCTACTCTCATGCAAGTTTCCAATCAACTCGCAACGTCAGCTTTGGTCTCTCAGAATTGTATATATTTTTGATACAGGTAAACATCAGTTTAAACATTTATCCAATGAAATAGACTGAGTTATTCCATTGAATGCAATTGGTTGGCTTTATTTGTTAAAAATCCACTGATTAAATCTGGCACATTTCAACCAGCACAAAAAACATCCATCATGACGGATGTTAATCCAAATCCCCAGGTTTTTTCATTACATCCTATTAATTTTATTACATCCTAAAAACTATTAATTTTGTTATGTTTTTATTGACCATGGTGGTAATTTATTGCAAACAGTATACTTTCACTTCTTAATCATAATAACAAAAGTTTTTTTCTTTTTTTTTCTTTTAACTTGTTTATGTAATTTACAGTAAACCATCATCTTACTATACCTCATTTACACTTGGACCTGCTATCGCTTTTTCAATCGACGCCATCCCGCAGTGAAGTATTATATATTGCAAAAACATATTTTACATACAAATATATGTATTATATGGCCATATGTTTCATACATGTATTCTTTCTTGTCATGTGTTTATTCTATTGTCTAGTTGTTTCTTTGAAGTACTTTGCAGAGGAATAGCATTAATGTTGTTTTCATAATATGTCTCTTTTGAAATGTAAACTTAAAGTACAAAGTGGATCATTATACTGAAACTGAAAAGGTGCTATATGCTGCTTGACATTGACTGAAGTCAAATCCTTGGTGTATTTAGTAAACTTTCCAGTAGATTGTGACATAATGGCAGTTGTATGATACTGCGAATACTGGTCCTTATTAAATGAAGATTACTGACCCATACCCAGTTGTATCTTGCTTACAATGCATTTTATTAAAATTATGCTAATATATATAGGCTAGTACAATTTATAGATTTTGACTCTTGTTTGTATAAGATAATAACTGTCTTTTTCACAGTTGTTAATGTAGGCTAAAATGGGCCTCTTTTTGGTAAAGGTCTTATAATTCCATCAAATAAGCTATGCATTAGATCAAATGTAATTTTTCTGCCCTGCCTGCATAGAAAACTCAGAACAATCCAAACTCTTGTTACAAGTCAACAAGTGTTGAAGAAACAATGCAAGATCAGTTATTGTGATTTGCTCTAAAGATATTAAGAGATATGATGCTACAACATTATTTTGCCCATTTTACCTGATGGCCTAATTTAGCTGACTTCACCCTAATGCAATATGGCCTAATCTGGTGGTTATTTTTGGCTTGTTCCCTTGCCAACAACAGTTATAAACTCACAATAACTAATAAGAGATTTTCATGAAAATAATGTATTGAATGTTTATTCCATGATGTGTTTAAAATACTGCATATTCATATATTTCATAATCTTAACATATAATATTACATGTTTAAATATACAATATGCAATGTATTACATATTCTGAGAAGCACTAGTTATATATTTCATGATGATATTCAGGACACATATGTACGTATATGTTGAGGAATCCTATACAAATGTACAATATTTCATGAGTTTTCCGTGTGGAATTGGGATAAACTATTCCAGACGAGAATTAGGTAGCTGTATAAAAAAAGTATTTCATGCCAGATATTAGTTCAATCAATGGCTTTTATCAAATGAGGAAAACCAAGACTGCTCAAAAACCGCGACCAACTGCATTCAAATGGGACAATCCAGGCTATTTCATTGGATGAATGTTTGAACTGATGTTAACCTGTTTCAAAAATATATAAAAATTTTGACACCGAAGCTGACATTGCGAATGAAATGGAAACTTGCATGAGAGTAGACTTTCACGTGTGGGCAATGGTCAGTTTGTGGATCACAGAAAGGTATAGAGTCTTGCTTTTGATATATACTCATAGTTTGTGAAAAATGTATCCTTTCGCAGTATACTGCTTGCAATTTTTTGCTTGCTCAAGTTAGCAATGCAACGTCTTAATTGCAAGTTCCACACAACACTCTTGCTCTGCATGCGCAATATAGCGGATGCTCGCACTACACAAGGTTTCTCCTCGCGCGACACAAGGATTCTCCTCACAACTACAGCTTTGCTCTTGCAACTCCAGTCCTTCGCTCTCTCAAACATAATAGATGTTGCATGCGCGAGACGTTCTGCGTGTGGGCGACATTTGGCGTTGATCTAACGCCATACACCTGATCGTTCCTTTTTTTTTAATTAGTACATTTTCCGCTTAATTTCAAAACTTCAGATTTGAATAGCTATGTTGATGCGATTGCTGCGTCCGTCTTGACGAGAGGAAGATTTGTTTAAATCAACGTTAGGCTACACCATTCCGGGAGGGGGGCGAAGGGTAATCGCGGGGCTGAAGCCAAATTGATGTGTTGAATGCTCAGAGCACGTTATAAAACGTAATCTTAAAATACACATTTCTGTTTTAATAAATGCTCATAACAAATCATAGCATATTGCCTAAAACCTAAGCACAAAAATAATCAGTGATACATTTGCGACCCATTAAAAATTAGGGTCGCAATGGCATTTCAAAAGGCCGCAAATAGGACCATTTCGGTCGCAGTGTACAGCCCTGTTAGAGGTAACTTACGTGACTAATTGGCTCCATCTGACTTCAGTATTGACACAAAAAGTAATATTACCCAAATCTATCTAAGTATTCAGATATACCTGATAGAATATACTCAGGCAGGAAGTTCTGGATGTCACTGTAATACCCTAAATGGGGACAGTCGGCACTGCAAGCACGTGTTTAACACACAAACACATGGAACAGTGTGTCTTTTGTTCTGAACAATCCTGTCCAACAGAAGAGAGGGAAATGTACTGTAGCTAGTCAATTCACATGTTAGGGTATAGAATGAGTCTTTATCAATCCACTGTGTTTTTTTTAGGACAAAAGCATTAATGTCTACATATTTATGAATTAAAAAAAGCAAAAATATCTGTTCCAGTTTCTAATCTTAGCATAAGCTGGGAAGCAGCCTTTTGCCTGAACGGCTGAACGTGCTCATCACAGGATTAGAACGACCACATCCATTCATCTCTTAAATCGTAGCTGCCTCACATGTCATTAATTTGGGCATCAGGCATGTCTGTTCTGAAATGCACACGGCACACACAAGTGGATAATAGTCTACAGAGTCAGTGATGAAAATAAATGGAAAGATGCAATGGTGATCACATATTGGTAAAAGGACTACAGTTCATTGTATGCTTTTAGACAATGTTTATTAACAACTATTACACTTGGTCGGGAAAGCACAGAAAAACATGTTTTTATACCTCAAGCCAAAATCTGACTCTGTGGTCAAATTTACAGTTCGATTTAAGCTTGACTAAGTACAATTCTTCATAGCATCAATTGTATGGTATACACCTAGGGTATCCTCACAAAGATTAACCTAAATGTCTCTATTACATGGCAAGCAACTACATAACTAAGATTATGATATCACAAATAGTTAGCTAGTTTAGCTAGCTAATACTAGCTTCTGGCACTAACACAGCTATTGTTAGCAAACCAAATGTTGAGAAAGACCTCGACTTAACAAAAAATGTAAAGCATTGCATGAAACTCCAGTAAGCTAGTAAGTAACTAGGTGAGGTAATGTTAGCTGACATTAGCCTGCTAAAATGACAAAAACATTGGTAACCTTAATGCTTGAGCATTGTACATCATATTTTAGTCATTTAGCAGACACATTTATCAGAACACTCCTATACAGAGAGGCGTACAGGATCTGAGCAACTTCAGGTAAACTACCTTGATCATGGGCACAACAACAATTCCCCATTGTCTTCATCAATTATTGTCATTGGCTGTTACATGCTCGTGCTGATTCCACACTTTTTTGTTTATTTAGTTATTACAGTACCTTGAGTTGTATACTCAATTATTTGTGTGCTATTGCATTAGTTGTCTATACTGTATATTGTACATCTCTATTAATAATTGTGGGACCATTCTTAATATATCATCATGTTTAGAATGGAACAATTAAAAGCATTTTATGTTTGTTTTTAATGTGCTGTCTGTTGTGTATCATCTTTCTCCCAAGTTCTTATACAGTACATAGTGTGGTCACATAAGCCTATGCTCCGACCAGGCCAAGTTATTCAGGAAAGCTTAACAGTTCTCTGCCTTTAATGCCTGATTAATCTCTGAAACACAGTAGCAAAATCTCACTGAATGTGGTCAGCTGCACAGAATCTGCCCACAGAGATTATTTTCCGTTCCAAGTAAAACCTAGAACTTAACACTTCAAAATAATTCAATATAATTATGTGTGTCATAGTCATTATCAGTGTGAACATTTCTTTTACAATACAAGGGCCGGACCATATGACCATATTTCAACAGTTAGAAAAGGAGGTTATTTTCGCTCAGAGGGCCCTCTGTGGTCATATGTTGCCGACAAAACTCAGATGGAAACTTCTAAAGACTGGCTAGGGGTTTGGAAATTGCATCAACTGTGGAACATACTCCTGACTTGACTGGTGCAATTAATATCCATTGTAATTTTATAAAAGTATATAAAATACACATCAAATTCACAAATCCCTCCTATTTTTAAGATGGGAAAAACATCATTAACAAAATGTAACTTCAATTTCAATTGTTTTATGTGTCAAACAAATGCTCATCATATCAATGATCACGTCTATCCATTTTGACTACGAAGCACTATGTTCTGACCCCTTTCTATCAGAACTAACATTAACTTTTTAATCAATTTGAGTTTCGGTAGCTTGTCTGTTGGATTGGACCACACAGGCCAGCCTTCACTTCTCACATGCATCAATGAGCCTTGGTTGCCAATGATCTTGTCGCCGGTTCACTGCTTTTCCTTTGATAGGTACTGACCACTGCAGACCAGAAACACCCCACAAGAGCTGCAGTTTTGGAGATGCTCTGACCCAGTTGTCTAGCGATCACAATTTGGCCCTTGTCATAGTTGCTCAAATCTTAACGCTTGCCCATGTTCCCTGGTTCTTCCTTTTGTTTCACAAACTTGATGTGTTTAGGCTGACGTTTGGCAACTCAAACCTTCAGCTCCCTCTACAGATTTTCTATGGGATTAAGGTCTGGAGACTGGCTAGGCCACTCCAAGACCTTTATGTGCTTCTTCTTGAGCCACTCCTTTGTTGTTTGGCTGTATGTTTTGTGTCATTGTCATGCTGGAATACCCATCCACGACCCATTTTCAATGCCCTGGCTGAGGGAAGGAGGTTTTCACACAAATTTGATGGTACGTGGCCCCTTCCATCTGTCCTTTGATGCGGTGAAGAAACACCCCCAAATCATAATGTTTCCAACTCCATGTTTGGTAGTGGGGATGGTGTTCTTGGGGTCATAGGCAGCATTCATCCTACAAACACGAGTTGAGTTAATGCCAATTAGCTTGATTTTGGTCTCATCTGACCACAACACTTTCACCCAGTTTTCCTCTGTATCATTCAGATGTTCATTGGTAAACTTCAGAAGGGCCTGTACATGTGCTTTCTTGAGCAGGGGGACCTGGAATTCCAGGATTACAGTCCTTCACATCATAGTGTGTTACCAATTGTTTTCTTGGTGACAATGGTCCCAGCTGCCTTGAAATCATTGACAAGATCCCCCCGTGTAGTTTTGGGCTGATTCCTCACCGTTCTCATGATCATTGTAACTCCACGAGGTGATATCATGCATGGAGGCCCAGACCTAGGGAGATTGACAGTTATTCTGTGTTTATTCCATTTGCGAATAATCACAACTGTTGTCTCCTTCTCACCAAACTGTTTGCCGATGGTCTTGTAGCCCATTCCGGCCTTGTGTAGTTGTATTATCTTGTCTCTGACATCCTTCGCCAGCTCTTTGGTCTTGGCCATGGTGGAGAGTTTGGAATCTGATTGATTGCTTGCTTCTGTGTGCAAAAAACCTAACATTTAAATTATAGATTGATAATTTCTTTGTCAGTGGGCAAATGTACAAAATCAGCAGGGGATCAAATAATATTTTTCCCTCACTGTAGCACAAAATGTTACAGACTGAGCAATATTCTATTTCATGTTGGGTTTATCCAAGTATTTGAAGAAACAAATAAGATGCTATGGGATGCTAATCAGCTACTACGGATGCTACACCCAGGCTAATGCCGAATTCCCCCAATGACAATGACTGGCTTAAACTAGATTGGCTTCCAGTGACGTCCCATCTAGCCTAGGCCTGCGGCCAAATTAGGCATTTCACTCTTATGCTACTTTCAGTCACTATTACCCACCATGACCAGCACAAAGATTTTGAAGTGTTAAAGGTTCTGAATTGATCTTTTAATGTTAGCAAAGTAGTTGCTATTAATATGTATACTTACCCTCATAGTTATTCCGTTAAATAAGATGACACAAAATTAAAAGCATTTTTTTCAACTTCCTTTTTAACACTGATTTTCACTGGCTGGTGTTAAGCAATGTGTGACACTGGCATTGTACTGTAGCTATCTAGCTACTATGACATGACTGCTTTGTTGTGTTTAGTGTTCATGGTGGATAAGCTGTGCTACCGACAGCTAATGAAACGTTTTCTGGTGGCAACCACTAATCTTTCGGAAATTGTGCAATGGAAGGCAAAAGAAGGTCACCACAGCATGATGGATTTTGTTATTACAACATACTGTAAATATCACAAATTAACCATTTGAAATGTTCCTAAATAGGCTAATTGGTGGGATTATTTAATGTTTTCATGGATATTGATTGAGCTTGCAAGCTGAAATATAAAAATTGTTACACATCATAACATAATGCTAAATTCTCTCGGTCTAGTCTAGAGTGACACTATCAAACCAGCCAAAGTTTTCCTAGAGGACTACCTTAAAAACTTTTGAAAATAGCCTTCTAACAAAAGCCACAGCACTGTGTGGACCCAACAGTTATTCTTTGATTATGTGTAGGCAGTACCCGTAAATGTGTATAGTTTGTGTGAATTTTGAAAAGCAATTGTTAAAAGACATAGCCTATACGTCATTGAAAACTCGAAACAGAGTCAAATGTATCCACATACTGTAGATGGCAGCCAGATGATCAAATGGCTAAAAACTGTATCTGGCTAGTAAATCAAATTGTCGAATGCATAAAGGAAACAGCCATCCAGGGGCTCTGTAGATCAGACAGAATGGGATCAAGACAGTTAAGAATAGTCTGAGAGTAATTGTCTCTGCTGGATACCCCAGGCATGATGGGTTATAAATGTGTCCAAAAACCTCAGACAGTAATTTGATTCCATTTGTTGTGATTAACTCCAGTGGAAAAATCGTTTTAATTGTTTTTCTGCTTACCAACAGATAACTCAGACTTCTCTGGGGAACTGAATTGCAACCTTCAAGGACAAAATACTTAGTTTCATCCAGCAGGCCCAAGTTACACTTTATCACAGGAATAGATTGAAATAAGGCCTGTTGGTGTTGCCTCACTTGCTCATGCATGTATACCTGAAACAATCACACTGTTCACTAAACATTTCTCTTTGTCTTTTACTGGGATCAGCAAATAGGGTAATAGCCTTGCTGAGAGACAGAACAACATATTTTTTTCATTTTTGCATTTCACTTGACACTGAAGTGATTGACATTTCCCATGAAATGCCCTGTTGTTCTGAACTACTAGTTAAAGTTAGCTAAATTCCACTAGAACTACACTGCCATACAATGTCTAGAAAGAGACATGCACCAACAGAATCAAACCAAACTGCTCATTTAAATAATGTGAAGTTATCTATTATACTGTATATCAACGATACTAAAGTGACTGACATTTCCCATGAAACGCCCCTAGAGCGGTGAGTTCTAGGCTGGAGAGTGTAGCGCTGATATCCAATTTTGCTTTCTTCAAAACCAGGTGTAAACGTAGAGTGATTGTGCTGCTCTGCCTTCTCATGCTGCTAACCTTTCTCTGAAAACGGGTCCTGTCCACTAGGCAATTCAATGACAAATTTCATCTAGCGAACTTTCGCCTCTCATTCATTGTCAATTGGGTCACATGGCGCACGGGGCAGTGTGGGATACCTGGCGATGCGAAGCTGGCCTGAGAGGCGCCTAAAGATAGGATCCATCCTATTTTATGCTAATTTGAGACAAATATTGCTAGTGAAAGTTGGGAGAAATGGTGTGTCTGCTCTTCCTCTATCCAGCATTTGTGAAATGTTACCTTCGACCAACACTCATGAAAAACTCATAATTGAGACCTGTACAATATTTTTAATCCTTGTTAAAATACAGGGAAACAAACTTAAAGTGTCATGGGTGAAGGTGTCCAAGGATGTTGGTGTACCTCAATGGGTTTTATGTTTCTACATAGCTGCTAGCTATCAAACCTTGGTAATTACTTTGCTAATTTGTGAACTTGGCTGTAGCCATGTATTGTCGCCTGCCATGAATCAGCAATTTAATTGCAAAGGCATCTTCCAGTTGTTATTCAGAAAGTATTATTTTTTTTAAATACCAGTACTACTACTCAGTAGGAGGACATTTTATTTAGTATTAGGTAAAATAATACGTTGTCATCAACAACAAAAAATTGGATTGATATACTATGGCTAGATATGAGAGCTAATCAAAGTAAACTACTTGTGTTAAAGCATTTTTTGGAACAGTTAAAACATACGCGCCCACAAGCAGCCAGCGAGGAGCGAACCAAGCCTTGGCCTACAAAATTCCAAATGGAAAGTGGCCAGTACCCGTCACCCTACATTCACCCCAGGGGCCGGATTAACAAACATTTTCTTAAGATAGAAATTAAGCAAAGTCTAATGGAAAAGATTTGGAAGTTCTTAAGAAAGATTGTAAATATAATTCCCTTATATTTTCTGAAGAACGCTCATATTTCTTAAGAAATTCATTATTTAATTGGTTACAAACTTCACAAATATATTGAAAACATGAATTCCACCCGCGTGACTGCTAATGTTAAGGTTAAGTAAGGTTAAGTAAGCTTAGTATGAATTACAATTCAAGTAGTGTTCTAAAATATTTTAAATAACAATTTTAGGACTTACCTTATCAATGTGACAGTTGTAAGACAGGTAGGGGGGTTACCTTAAAGTTTTATTTTCTTAAGAAGGTTTTGTGAATCCAACCCCTGGTTTTGAGGAAAGCAAAATTGGACACCTTGCTACACTCTCCAGCCTAAAACATGGCAAAATATCGCTGTTTTGTGGGAGATGTCAATCACTTGATTATCTGTGGTATACAGTATACATGATAAATTCACATTAATTAAATAAGCAGTTTGAATATGTTGGGGCATGTCTCTTTCTAGACGCCAAATGGCAGAGTAGTTCTAGCTAAATTTAATAAACTTTAGCCAGTAGTTCAGAACAACAGTGCATTTCATGGGAAATGTCAATCACTTGAGTATCTGTGATATACAGTATACTTGATAACTTCCCATTAATTAAAAGAGCAGTTTTATTTGATTCTGTTGGTGTGTCTCTTTCTCAATGCTATATGGCAGAGTAGTTCTAGCTAATGTTAGCTAACTTTAGCCAGTTAGAACAACATCGACAATGCATAGCTCTAGGTATGAATGTACAATAAAATAGTACTAGAGTGAAAATGAAAGTAACTACAGTAAATTTAGAAACAAAAAAGTTGCCACGTTCATTGTGCATACAGTGCAATTGAGCTAGTACACACGGCATGATATGTCATGAAGTTTAACTATTTTCAACCTTTTCCACGCCCTCTTTTCGCCTCCCTGCACCCTATGCTTTGCTTCACATGAACTACTCTTTCTCACCACTTGTTGCCTCCAAATTCATCTTCAACCATAGAGAAATCATTGAGACCCACAAAAGATTTCTGGTGTGAACGCTAGGTCACTGAACAGAGTAGACGCAGAGAGAGGTGTGCCTCCGTTTTTTTAATAAAAGTTGCTAAACAGGTCTGAAAAGTTGCTGAATTTTGCAACAAAGTCAATAAGTTGGCAACACTGGCAGGAAACTCTAAAGGCCTCAGTATACTCGCTGTTGCTGACCTGTCGCACAACAATGTGATGTCAAAATGACGAAGATCTCGCTGGCATACCAGGATTTTAAGTGCGCAAGCAGATGTTGTGCACCACTCTATTTTTTCAGTGACAAAATGGAAACAGGCTTGATCGGACGAAGTAGATCATTGAATCGTTGTGTAGACATTCTGAAGTATTTAAAATGCTTCTCTTCGTCTATCATCCTTATTTGTGTCATGACGATATTGAACTCACCATATTTATGTCTGGCATTATTTAAAGGATGAACATTCCACCTTTTTTTTCTTTGTTTCTTTGCAAGCAGTCTCAAAAGTAGCTGTTCTTCCTCATCCATTGAATCCAATATCATATTACCCACTGTTGACATTGACGTCAATGCTGCTGCCAGTTCTGCCATTGTTTACCTTTGTCTTCCTCTAGACCATAGAAATAGCATAGTTGGTAGCCTCTCCTCTGTTGCGACAACTCTGTTCAGGAGAAGACTGCAACTACTTTCTTGAACACCACGCACAAGTATAAATAGTTACGGCACTCTCATGACGTCACATTGTCACGTGACAAGTCGGCAACGGCAAATATACTGAGGCCTTAACTCCTTGTTTTCCCAAATCATTTTGAATTTAAAGAGACTTCTTAATAGCATAAAAACGTTCTTTACAATTATTAAGAATTAAATAACATTTCACTTAATGAAATTTATTTGTAATTTCACATCTTCAATTCTGATATAGGGCCCTATGATTTCCGCATTGTGGAGAACATGGACAGAATCGGAGACATTAACGCGGAATCCCATCATTAATGCAGAATTTATTCATTAATTTATTAATTACCACAGCATATCGCCTACTCTGAAAGTGTAAGTGAATCTGTAAGTGCAGTGCTCTGGTGCGGTGTCTATGTGTATAGTATGTGTCTCCAGGATGCACCTCTACTCTAGTACGAAGTGCTTTAAACAACGTTAATTAATTCCCTAAACAGACTACGTTTCGTGACAGTTTGTGTGTAACATTACTTAAGTAAAAAATGTAAATGCGAGCTTACACGGATAAATATGCCAAAAAGTAAGAATGGGTTTGATAGCTAAACAGTTAGAAACAACAGTATCTAGTCCATTCTAAATTGCCCAGACAATCCTTGTTTTTCTCAGTTTCACTCACTAATATAAAATGCATTTGACTATGTTTAGGCTACTATTTAAACGGGGAACAATAATGAATATATATAATTTGTCTGTATCTAAATCAGCTTGAAGTAATCTGTCTGTCTTTTCAGGACGTACACTCTCACAGGGTAAAGCTAGCACAACTGCTATGGAAGTTTATGGCTTTGTCCACCTGATTGATACAACTTGTTGTAAAAATAACGTTTGTAAATATATATGTTGGTCATTCCCATACAGAAATCTAATATATGGCCATATATGGCCATACGAAAAATCTTAACATATGTTTGAAAATATATTACGATATCTGTTAATTACATATTTAAATATATAAATCTAATATATGGACATATATGGCCATACATATGAAAAATCTTAACATTTATTTGAAAATATATGACCATATATTTTGATTACAAAATTTGAATTACAAAATGAGGAAATATATGTCACATATATAAATTATATAAATAAACATATTTTGACATTTATGTAATTATATGAGATGATGTGTCCACCATATATGCCAATATCTGACATATAAGTTATGTAGCAGTATTTCTATATTATTTATTTACATAATCTCATATTTACAGTGACAGATATTATACATTACATCACTTATACACTGTGTAAACCATAGCTAAATGCAGATATGGATGTCAAATGAGGAAATGTATGACACATATATAAAAACGGCAGATTTTTGTGTATTTCGACATATATGTACATATACGGATGATGTTTCCACCATATATGTCGACATAGGATATACACATATGGCCATATATTAGATTTCCATATGGGTTGTTCTACTTTTCGTCAACTTCAGAGAAAATTTCTACTTGTTTAGTTTTTATATTGGCTAGATTCTTCTGTTAGAAGAAAGTACGCCCTATTAACATGACAAATCCCTATCCACATTCATTCAAAAAACCTTTTGATTGCATGTCAGGAAATAGTTACGTTGATCAACGGCTACATTTACTTGCTATATATGTCAATGCAGGTGCAAACTGTACAATAGTATTTTAGTATTTTAGTACTTTAGGTTCGGGTGTGGGCTTCTGAATGCAACATTGTCCAAATAGTTGTTTGTTTCAGATGGGTGAAAAAACTAGTTGAGCAAACCAATTCTGCCTGGCTAGTGGTTCCCAACCATGGGTACTGGGACTCCTGTTCGTACAGTAACCAAAAATGTTTGGGAACTACTGGCCCAGGGTGTTTGAATGGAGGTTTGAAATAAAAAATGGAATCACAAAAAAATTGTGGCAGTAAGATTATATGTTAATTCTAGGGTGAGTTTCTCCCCCATTTCCTCCCCTAACAAGCTCATTGTCAAATAATGACATATATGTTGTGAATAGAAGTAATGTACATATACACCTTCCTACTATGGTGTTAAATTCTCCTAAGGAAAAGAACCATATGCCATGATTTGAGTCATGTGACTCAACGTGGATGATTGTACATGTTCTTCCTATATTACAGTGTTGGTGTTTCCTGTCTGAAATCTAGAAAGTCAAAGAGCATCAATGCCAGGTAATATAAAGTGATCTAAACGATAGCAGTAGCATTGCACTTTGACACAGACTCCATTTGTGAGAATGTTTTTTCACCTGTAAGGAGTGTATTGTGGTAAATCTATCCTCAAGCTAGTCCTCTTCAACCAATCAAATTCAAACTCCCAACTGCCTAGCTTGGTCTGGTTTTAAGGGCAGAGCAACAAGGACCAGCAGATGTGAGTACTTGTTCTCTGCCCACACACATTAGGCAGGGCAGGGTTGCCTGCAGGGGTGCTGTTGTCACCAGGCAGCCCAAACATTCACACAATCCACATGATTTGTTGTAAGCATGCAATATTTTTTCACTGTTCATTTGTCTCTTCTTTATTGACATCTGAGTGAAAGTGTCTTTGGAAATTTATGCAAAATGTACTTTTGTATTCAACAATAACCTAAAGATCTTGTCTTAACATGAGATAGAATGTGAATGTCACATAATGCTATCTAAAATTAGCATAATCACGCAAATCAAATGCATTTGTAAGCTTGACAGCTTCTTTGACCATTTCCACTTTTCTTATCTCTGTGTAATTGTCTACATCTTAAGTTGACTCAGACTGTGATTTTTATTTCAACAATCAGCAGGGGTCTACAAGCCTGGTCCTGGAGAGCTACCATCCTGTATGTTATCACTTCAACCACACATAATGTAGCCTCGTTCAGCTTATCAGCCAGCTGATTATTAGAATCAGGTGTGCTAATTTAGGGTTGAAGTGAATACAATCAGGACAGTAGCTCTCCAGGAGCAGGGCTGGAGATGCCTGACCTAAATGATCTTGTATTTCATGTTTGTTTTATTGTTAATGGATGTTAAACTGCATAGTGCTGTATGCCTGTCATGTTCTACTTTGCAGTACAAAAGAATTATTGGAAATGCAACATGGTCTTTATTGGTTATATTTTTGGTGTGTTTATGTGTGTGGTTTGTCGGGCTGTTATCACAGTTTTGTTTATTCAAAAGTTGCCCACCCTGCTGAGTCACCCTTGGCCAAAAATTTGGTAATTATTAACACAGCTGATCATAGGGTTAGGGTAAAACTTTATTATTTAATTGTCCCTAAACATGATGCATATGGGAGCTTCATGATAGACTTTATGATCAGTTAACTCCAAATATTATCTATTTATTTTAATCCATGTTTGTATTAGTCTAATTTTAAATCAAGGTCAAAGGTCAGTATTCAAGACCCGAACCAACAAACAAATGATTAAAGTATGTAACAGTATTTAAATTTGAATGCTTCATCTAGCCAGTCATTGCTTCTAATCCCTGGTAAAACAATCATCTGTTTTGCCCTCGTCAAGGCACTTAACATTAATTGGTCCTGTAAATCGTTCTGGATTAAATCATCTGATAAATGGCGAAAATGTATATTATCAGTTTTAACGTATCAAACGGTTCTGGACAAACCAATGTTTTCTCATTGTTTTGATCTGTAAGACAACATTTTTTTTTGTCAAATACTTGTTCTTATGTGGGCATACATATTTACTACTTGTTTCAAGTTATTACATAGTGGCCAATCACAGGGTTAGCATCCGATTTGGCAAAGTGATGCAAATATGGAAGTGCCTTAATCCTGCATTTTATCTGAATTCCAAGCTGGGGGTGACGTGTGGTTGCAGAAGAGGTCAGTTTCTGTAAGAGTCTATGAGAAAGTCAGCCACTTCTCAATTGATGTAAGACCTCAGTAAACATTTTCATAATGAGTTTATGGTCTCTATCGCTAGTTTTAAGTCTTCTGCAATACAGAAGACTTGTTCATTTTTTGAATTATGGTCTTGTTGATTTTAAAATCGGAGATAAAGCAGTTTTTTTTTAGGGAGTGGCTATGATGAGATTGACCTTGACTGTGCCAGTGAAAGTGTGTAACGTAACGTAGAGCATAAGCAGTGTTGCCAACTCTCAGCTAACGTCACAGTTAGATACCGCCTCTCGTCTTAAATCCTCACATCCACCACCATAATGGCTGCGCTCGTAACGGCAAACTCGACGACTCAAATCAGATCTTCACAAAAATGTAAAAGAAGCTACCGCAGCCAAGGTTTTAATGTTTGGGATAATTTATGCTTTTCTCCAAATATATTTTTTTACTTATTTTTTATTTTATTCAGGAAGCACTAATTGTACATGTTCTCCACTCTCTTCCATTCTCTTCTGGTCATCTGTGGCTCCTTACTCTCTCAGTTTTTTTTCCTGCAGTTTTTCTCACACACTCCCATAACCATTTCTCTTTTCCTCTGCAGCACAGTTCAACTTGATTCCTGTGGGTCTGCGGATCGTGGCAATTCAGGGGGCCAAGACAGGGCTCTATCTGGGCATGAACAGTGAAGGGTACCTCTACACATCTGTGAGTCTTCCTGTTCAATCATACAGAAACCAGTAGAGTGGAGAAAATAAATATATATATACAGTGCCTTGCGAAAGTATTCGGCCCCCTAGAACATTTCGACCTTTTGCCACATTTCAGGCTTCAAACATACAGATATAAAACTGTAATTTTTTGTGAAGAAGCAACAACAAGTGGGACACAATCATGAAGTGGAAAGAAATTTATTGGATAATTCAAACTTTTTAACAAACAAAAAAATGACAAATTGGGCGAGCAAAATTATTCCCTTTACTTTCAGTGCAGCAAACTCTCTCCAGAAGTTCAGTGAGGATCTCTGAATGATCCAATGTTGACCTAAATGACTAATGACGATAAATAGAATCCACCTGTGTGTAATCAAGTCTCCGTATAAATGCACCTGATCTGTGATAGTCTCAGAGGCCCGTTGAAAGCACAGAGAGCATCATGAAGAACAAGGAACACACCAGGCAGGTCCGAGATACTGTTGTGGAGAAGTATAATGCTGGATTTGGATACAGAAAGATTTTCCCAGCTTTAAACATCCCAAAGAGCACTGTGCAAGCGATAATATTGAAATGGAAGGAGTATCAGACCACTGCAAATCTACCAAGACCCGGCCGTCCCTCTAAACTTTCAGCTCATACAAGGAGAAGACTGATCAGAGATGCAGCCAAGAGGCCCATGTTCACTCTGGATGAACTGCAGAGATCTACAGCTGAGGTGGGCGAGTCTGTCCATAGGACAACAATCAGTTGAATACTGCACAAATCTGGCCTTTATGGAAGAGTGGCAAGAAGAAAGCCATTTCTGAAAGATATCCATAAAAAAGGTTGTTTAAAGTTTGCCACAAGCCACCTGGAAGACACACCTAACATGTGGAAGAAGGTGCTCTGGTCAGATGAAACCAAAATCGAACTTTTTGGCAACAATTCAAAACGTTATGTTTGGCATAAAAGCAACACAGCTCATTACCCTGAACACACCATATCCACTGTCAAACATGTTGCTGGCAGCATCATGGTTTGGGCCTGCTTTTCTTCAGCAGGGACAGGGAAGATGGCTAAAATTTATGGGAAGATGGATGGAGCCAAATATAGGACCATTCTGGAAGAAAACCTGATGGAGTCTGCAAAAGACCTGAGACTGGGATCGAGATTTAATTAATTAATAATTAATCTTGTCTTCCAACAAGACAATGATCCAAAACATAAAGCAAAATCTACAATGGAATGGTTCACAAATAAACATATCCAGGTGTTAGAATGGCCAAGTCAAAGTCCAGACCTGAATCCTGTTTTGCAAGTAGGAATGGGCAAAGATTTCAGTCTCTCGATGTGCAAAACTGATAGAGACATGCCCCAAGTGACTTACAGCTGTAATCGCAGCAAAAGGTGGCGCTACAAAGTATTAACTTAATTTTGCACGCCCGATTTTTCAGTTTTTTATTTGTTCAGAAAGTATTAAATTTCCAATAAATTTCGTTCCACTTCATGATTGTGTCCCACTTGTTGTTGATTCTTCACAAATAATTACAGTTTCATATCTATATGTTTGAAGCCTGAAATGTGGCAAAAGGTTGAGAAGCACAAGGGGGCCGAATACTTTCGCAAGGCACTGTATGTAATGAGTAAACCTGAGGAAATGAAAATGGACCAGAAGCAGTGATTGAGTCACTCAGTGAGTCTTTGAGTTGCCTCTCTAAATGACAGTAATAATAAACATGTAGTGGCTGGAATGGTTGATGCTGCTGTAATGGACGTCAATCTGGATTGGCACATCCTGAGCCATGAGTGCCTTTAGGATGATGCTTAACTGCACACTCTGTGAAGCTGATGCTGTGAGGTCCAGAGTTCAATATTCACTCTAATGTTTTTTGTGTGGAATTTATGTCTGCATAGCCTTGATGAGAATGTTGATTGACCTTCTGATTTCAGCACAATGGACAACGCTGTAACTGTGTGCTGTAATGCCTACCCCAACCTGCCCCAAATACAAAAACCAAAAGCTTGGCTGGCAACATTGCCAATCAAACAACACCCTGACAGCTTGGATGGCAACAATGTCAATTGAATGAACAACCTGTCAGTTTGAATGACAGAGACAGATTGAACAAACGACCAGTTGCCTTGGCTGGAAACCTTATGTTCTTGTCGGGACTATATTCTAATGGAGGGATGAAACAGTAGAATACCTGAATACATTTATTCCAGGATTGAATTGGTCTCATGCACATCACTGCAAATATTGTAGCAGGTGTACCAACATGCCTTTATGTCTCATATATATATCTACATGTATGTTCCTGGTCTGCATTGGTAGGTACCTAACAAAAGTGTTACAAGAAATGAAAAGCGGTGAACCAGCAACAGTGTCATGGGGGGCCAAGTCAAATTGATCCAACAGACGAACTACTGTAGCTGAAATTACAGAAAAAGTTCATGCTGGTTCTGATAGAAAGGTGTTAGAATGCAATGCATCACATTTTGTTGCATATGCGGCTGCTTTTTTGGCTGCAAAAGGGGGACCTACCATATGCAGACTTTGTAGGGGGAGCCCGGGTAATTGCATTGTTTAAAAAATGAGTGGAAAAATTATGTCTGGCATGACCAGATATTTTACAAATATTTTCAATTAAACAAAACAACTAAATAGTGGTAGGTAATACATCTGATTTCAAATACTGCTTCATAAAAAAAATTCAGGGCTCTGTTTTTTTGCCCTCTCTGGCTTGAATGTCAAACACTGCCTATGGTACACTGAAAAAAGTGATTAATTGGATTAACCTTACGAAATTACTTCAACTGGTTACAAGCTACAGAATTAGGTTGTTTCAACTCAAAATAACTAATTGATCAATACTCAATAGGTTTTTTGAGTTGAGACAACCTAATTCTATAGCTTGTAACCAGTTGAAGTAATTTTGTAAGGTTACATTCTTTTCAGTGTACCTACGCAACATTATGCAGGTGGACACAATGATATGGCTGATCGTAGGTAGGTATATATATATACACACACACACACACACACATATATATACATATATACAGTATTCTTTATATATACAGTATGTATACACACACATCCTTTATACACATATATACATACAGCTCAGGATAACATTAATAGATAACCAGATTTTGCAGTTGTCTACAAATTATTTATGCATTTGGGGAAAATATATTTTTTATCCATAAATATATGGAGACAGATTTGGGCCAAAATATTTTTGGATTTGTAAAATAATTTTGAAACTTAAAAAGATCCAGGTTGAGATTGAAACAAAAAAACGTATATTGCATGTTAAATATTACAATACAAAAGTAATATTAGAAGCTTACCAATTCTCACTGACTGGGTTTCAAATATCACATTTTCGGTTTTGAATATTCTCATTTCAGTTTCAATATTGTTCTTGTTTTTACCTTCATTCAAATGTTTTCTTTTCAACTTAAGTTTTGACCTCGTTCTTGTCACCATCAAATTATGTTTATGACACCTAACAGGTACTTTGACTATGGCTCTTCTTTGGGAAAGAAAGACTTGCATTGAAATTTACACTTTTTTCCCATTGGTATTTTTCTTTTCATTCTATTTTCGAACAGTGTAAAATTCATTATGTTTGCAACTATTCTCACCTGTAACAAATGTGGTGGTGTAGGAATCAAATGCAGTCAAGGTTGTGCCATTCAAGAGTTTACCAGAAAAATAAATTCCACAATATCAACAACTGTATAGTGACTACAACACAAATAACCTGCCTTCCAGTGCAGGTAATTTAGCCAAATATATGTGCGTACAAATGACAGAGTCCTTCAGTTTCCAAGGAGGTTGCTTCTTCTCCCAAACTGCTAGACTGGCATCTGTAATAGAAAGTTAATTGTTGAAGTGAACAGACGTTGTCATACACACTCTAAATGATAGTCACATAGATAATATCCCACAATCCCTACTACCAATCCTTATATAGACTTGATAAGGGCCTCCAGGGTCAGAAACGGTGACTCCACCCTTGAACTTTATGAAGATAAATCGATAAATCATTCCCCTTCATCAGTCTCCCTCCTGCTGCCTGGAAAAACAATGCCCACACAATAAGCAGAGAAACTTTGTCCAGACATCTATTTATAGTACTACTACAGAAAGTCCAGGTAAGTTAGATATATAACGTTAACATGATAACCTCTGTTTATATGACGGTTTAATGTTTACATCATTTAAATTACATGTACTGTAGCAGCCCTGACTCTTTAGTATTTCTGCTATAACGATAACTAGCTAGCTAGGTCTGGATGGGTGTTTAATTAGCTAGCTAACAGTAATGTGAGCTATATTTAGCTAACATTACTAGTTTGAAAAAATGTCCATTGATCACAAGACAAATCACTTTAATCTTACAATATAAATTTAACAATAATCATTGTGTCACAAATGAGGTGTGTTGAAGGAAGGAGACCAGCCAAGCAGTAGATGGGTTGTTTGGTTTAATGTAAAAGTCCAGGGTTAAAAACTGAAGAGTAAAGGGCAGACAGAATATAGTAGCGAGTGCACAAAGGTAGATGCTTTACCAATGACAGTTACAGAGCATACGCAACTATCTCAACTGGGATAACAGGAGTGCACAACAAATGTAACTATACTTCTAAGCTCTATAGCGGCTTAGACGTTTAGGCTACACATCAAGAGCGTACACAATTACCTCAAGCCACACATACCACTGTCTACTTACATCGCTAAATACATCCTTGGACTGCAGAAAACCAAATGAAAACAATCAAACAAACGTAAACGTGACACTCATCAACGTGGACCTGAGAAGAGCTCTAATCAGCAAATTAACTAAAAACAAGGTTTCCTGAGCCTTTAATCTCTAGGTCTGGTTCAGTACACACAACCACAATCACAGGAAAGACTACTAACTTGATGGTTGTCCAGAAGACACTAATTGACACCCTCCATGAGGAGAGTAAACCACAGAAGGTCATTGCTGAAAGGGCTACAGAGTGCTGTATGAAAGCATGTTCATGGAAAGTTGACTGGAAAAGAAAAGTTTGGTAGGAAAATGTGACCAAGCAACAGGGATGACCGCAGCCTTGAGCCGTGTGCATTTCATTTGGATGATTTCCTTTTCAAACAGGACTTGGCCTCTGCCCTCAGACCGGTAACTGGATTGCTGACCGTGGTATTACTGTGCTTGAACTCGCCTGACCTGAACACCATCGAGAATCTATGGGCTGTTTTCAAGAGGAAAATTAGAGAAACCAGACCCAAAAACACAGATGACCTGAAAGCCACTATTAAAGCATCCTGAGCTTCCATAACACCTCAGCAGTGCCACAGGCTGATTCCCTCCATGCCATGCCGCATGTTATTATTGCAAAAGGAGCCCCAATCAAGTATTGAGAGCATGAATAAGTTTCAAAAGGTCCACATTTCTGTATTATAAATTCTTTATTGTAATATTTTGAGACATATTTTAATGTCGATGAGATGCAAGCCGTAACCATCAAGATTGAAACAAAAAAGGCTTGAAATACATCACTTTATGTATAATGAATATAGAATATATGAAGTATATGTCCCGTTTCTAATTAAATTACGGAATTAATAACTTTTCCACGATATCTAAATTTCTTGAGATGCACTTGTACTTAAAAATGCACAGCTCAGAGTCATTCTCCATCTTTTGTTAGTCAGAACAAGCTGAAGAGATGGATGTCAGATAGCTCAGTGGTTAGGGAGTCAGACTTCTATTTGGAAGGTTGCCGTTTCAATTCCCAACTCTGCCAAATGTCGTTGTGTCTTTGTTGCAAGACACTTAACTCTGTTGTTCCAGGGGGATGTCCCTGTACTTTGGATAAAAGCAGCTGCTAAATGACTAAATTGTACAAAATGTAATATAGGTAAAATCATCAAATAAGTCAATAAATGGAAGGTTTGCAAAGTGATTTCATGGTCCCTTGTGAAACTATTTTGAGTATTTTTAGAATACAAAACAAACAACCTGTTGTTGAACACCAACTTTCCTGACATTCCCCAAAATGGCCCGCACATGTAAAAATGTTCCTTTCATTCCACAGAGTTCACAAGCTGAAGAGGAAGGGGCCTATCAAGGATGTGGTACTTTGCCTTCAAGACGCAGATCACATATTCTATAAAGAAAAAAGTATAGAATATTTTTTATGTTTATTCAACATGCCTTGCAATACTGTGAGGTTGTAGGGTTTTACAGCTGTGGAAATGGTTATTAAATCTACATATTCTATATGGTGTGTCTTTGTCAGTGTTATTGGTATTGTCGGACTAGACACTATGTTTAGCTCTCAGATATTTATTCGGTAAACCATTGATATTCATCACCACTTCAATGTTATTCTGAATTCTTCAACCTTCTCTGTAAGATGTTTCCTGCCACAGGAAAACACTGAGGTGAGCAGATATGCACGAGTTGGTCATATTCACCGTGAAACCCTGACCAGAATTGATATGAAACAACTCAATGAGTAAAGCAAAAATAGATTTGTAGTTTAAATTGAATTTTGCAGTCCTCATTGCCAATTTTTTAGTCAGCTGTGCAGTATATTCTTGGCTTTGCACCCCTGCTTTGAAATGTGGAGGGGGTAAAGATCAATAAAAAAATAGTTAGCATACCTTTTCCCCAGGACAGTGCTAAAGTTGTGGTGACACGAAGCATGACTTCTAGCTAGCTATAGATCACAGGGTAATTTACACAGCCAGTTAGCATTACCATACAATCAGGGTTCGCATTGACTTTAACTCTTGGGGAGTCCCTTAAAATTTCAGGATTTTATTAGCTTGGTTGACACCAGACCCTTCTCAGTTGTAACTGAGAGTGGGTCTAGTCAAGGTTCATTCACAGCCCCTTTCCAAAGGGGCATCACCAACGAATGCCTTTCAAATGTCTCTTGGCACAATTGGATATATCAGACTTTTGCCGAATCGAGTCGGCAAGCCCACAACAATTTTTTTTTTAGATTAGAAGGCTTCGAGTGCTGTTCTTTGCTCGCTTTTTAACAAAAAGGAAACGTTCAAATCGCTTAAAACAGATGTGATAGCTCATTCGAACAAGTGATGTTCCGGATGTTCCATTGCGGCAGCCATCATTGTAATTGTCTGCTTTTATATAGCTGTGCTATCGTCATTGTGTAAAGCCCGCCTCAACGGTTGTGATTGGTGTCTCGATATGGAATAATTGGAAATGGGCTTGAATGGGCTCTTGGTCAGACTGACTTGCAGAGTAAATCTAAATTTGCCGGAAGTCCGTCAGGGTTCTCCCAGGATTTTATATAATGGTAAAATCAATTTGTCTGGGATCCCCCAAAATAAAATAAATATTATTATGTGGGGTCCCTACTGACTTATGGAGCCCCCAATCCCCCCTCATTTTGAACCCTGCATAAATTCCAGTTAAACTGTCATTGCGTATTAACAATTAGCTAACCCAAATTTGCCATTTTAGCTATGCTGTAACTAATAACATTTTCATATACTAGTCAAGATGTTTTTTCCACATTTGTTGTGTGGAGATGCTGGACCCTTCGGTATTCCTCCCATATCTTCTGTCCAAAAAGCCTGAACAAATTAAGTTTTTCATTAATTTTTTTTTGCCATGGGCTTATATTGTGCATGTGGATTGGTTGGAAGGGTGGTGTTGGTGTGCATGGGTATATCCATGGATTTAAGACAGCTTTGTCGTCATAGCTAGCTAGCATGCAGTGTTTGCTAAGTCCTGACCGTAGCGCATCGTAAAATCGGCACTCTGGTTATGCAGCTGTTGTTGTGTGATGGTGGGGGTTGGTATTTCCATACTGTATTGTTTGTCCTCGCGCCTCAGATATTTTGCATTTTAGGTGAGAATGGTTGTTTGTATGACGGTTTTATTCTATGTGTCTGTTCGATTGTCTCATTAATTTCTTTCATCTGTTCTGCAAATTTATTACAAGTTATGGTTTTGTTGTCATGATGGTCTGATTCGTCATATCCAGATTGGATATGTAGCAGGCTATTTGGTCAAACTGCGTTTTACGCATTGTTTCTTCTGAATGCTGTATTTTAATGCATAGATAATGATGTTTGTCAGGTGGATAGCGGGGGCACCCTCTTGGCACTGCTGGTGCTAGGTGCTCCCATGCTAACAGATAATTGAGTGGAGTGATGATCGAGGGGTTTGAAGATCGAATGGGTAGAAGAACGATGGGTAGACGATCGAGAGCATAGGTGATTGAGTGCGTTTGGAGTAATTCTAGACAAGCATCTTATGAAACAATTTGGAATGTTTAAAGCAGTGATAGAGAGGTCATCTTACAATCTGTGGAGGGCAGCAAAATGCTTGGAAAAGCTACATTAATGAACAAAAAATCTTGAGTCAAATAACAGTTGGTTGGTTCCGTTTTCATGCGCACCCCACAATGTAAAAAATAGAAATGTGCCCTATCCAGTTTATATGATTTTCTGAATCATTACCATGAACAAATGTAATGACCATACAAGAATAAAGAAAAGCATGTTACACCAACAGTTTGACTCAGAAATGTAACCAAACATGCATTTGTGAGGAAACTGAATGTGGAATTTGTAGTTCCTAAGCAGTGGCGCCAAAAATTTTCAGATATATGAAGATGTTTGTAATTCTCTACACAATGGTGCTCTTCTATCAGCAAGATTCACTTGCACAGATGGGTCAGTGGTTAGGGAGTCAGACTTGTTGTTGGAAGGATGCCGGTTCAATTACCAACTGTGCAAAATGTCATTGTTTCCTTGGGCAAGGCACTTTATCCTAAGTTGCTCTGGGGGAATGTCCTGGTATTAACTGAAAGTTGCTCTGGATAAGAGCATCAGCTAAATGACTTAAATGTAAGACTGTGTGATGTTTGAGCGTGGAAATTTAAGTTACTTAAATTTTTGATATTGCATTCCAGTTATCAGGTGATTTTGATCACATAACTGTTAACTCAAGAAACAATCTTACGTTGGAAGAATGATGAATTTTAAGTTGTGCCCACTGGTAGAACAAACAATTTTTCGTAAAGACGACAGCATTTTTGTAGTTTGGAAAATGTCTAAAACTTTGTTGGGAAAACACAAAAGTATTAATGCATAAGGTTGCGATAGAATTTTGCGTTTTCACATGCTGCAGGTAATCTGGGGTGTGGGGACAAGTTTCACAAAAGGTTGGTCTCAATAGCTGGTTGCTTTGAATGCCCCAGTTAAAATAAACATAATTTGCTCTTAATAGTATTTGGGGACCATGTCATAAAGCAGCATACAGATAAAACATTCTGGTACATTCTGGCATCATACAAAATGAAAACCCATCCTCTCTGTTGTGCCCTTATCTGCTCCTACTTATCTTATGGGACTATATTATTATCATCAGTGGGCTTTCTCTAGACATTTGGGCATCTTCGAGACACATTCTATGTCATACTCACCTGCAAGCCAGAGTGGCATGAAGGCACATACATTCCTTCTGGGCAGTAGATGAAGACAGTTACTTTAAAAGTAACTAGTTATTTTATTTTATTACTTCTCCAAAACAGTAACTATGTTATGGAAAGGCATTACTCTTTATTGAAAGTAACTAAACCAGGGACCCCAATCAGATGCCCTAACCAACTTGGCCACATTGCTGCCCCTAGATAGTGGTTGCCTGATCATGTCGGGTTGAGACTTTTGGTAATTATTGTCTCCGGGCATGATCCAATTGAGCAATTTAATCACAGTCTATTTCTGTTGAAAGTGGGAATGTTTGTTTGTAAAATCAATTTCATCTGAATGTCTGAATATAAGTCCAAATTTACCTCTGTAAAGAAGAGAGTTACATACAAATTGCAATGGGATTTGACTCCTAGTGATGCTACTGTATTTAATGGAGACACATGGAGAATACATTGAGCAGGCCTGAACCAGAACCATTGAGTATACATACATAGTAAAGTTTAGAATATCTTTTGGGTGGCAGAATTATAGGCATTCTGAATGTGTGTTTATTGGCATAAATACCCACATTCTGAGGCCATGTTTCCTGAATCTTGGCACATCTCATACATGTAAAAAGCAAGTGAAAACGACCATATTATGCATGCTCATTGTCTGTTTATGCACA
Organism: Umbra pygmaea; assembly: GCA_016801145.1. Taxonomy (NCBI): domain Eukaryota; kingdom Metazoa; phylum Chordata; class Actinopteri; order Esociformes; family Umbridae; genus Umbra; species Umbra pygmaea. The sequence goes on from JACXGM010009394.1 coordinate 26,550, forward strand.
TTGGACAGTTTCTGAGAGATTTTTTTCAGTGTTTATTGGAATAACTGGTGAAAATATCACTTCAAAATATACCTCAACTCGTTGCAGACACCATAATAGAAAAACAACAACATTTAGGTCCATGAAAGCACAGCTCGCAGGACACATTTGTTTCCTACCTGCTTGAAATAATGTGAATTTTTCCATTTGTTAAAATGTAGACTATGTATTCTTTCATTTCGCTAACCCCCAATCCACATATGCATTCTTATTTAAGTGTGGGATCTCTATATAATTTTTTTTTGAACGACGTGGAGGCACACTAATGAGATAAGGATAAAAAAGTCAAAAACAACAGATAATAAATTATTAACTTGTGTTCTAAAAAAGAAAAGGGGATATAACATTGTAAATGTAACAAACTGTAACTGTTGGGCAACTAATAAGTGTAATAAGTAACTTTATACTTACCGCTATTACTTCTTTTATAAGTAATAATATTTATTTTCTTATTACTTGGTATCAAAAGTAATTAGTTATATTACTCGTTATATTACTTTTGCTCACATAACGTACAACTTCTGCAAGCTCCTTTTAAAACTGAATCCACTTTATTGGTACAAAACCTTCAAACCGTATATGGTATATGTATATAACAAAATAACACAGCCACAGTCTCTTTAACTATGGTTTACACTGGTCATATAAATCAAAACACGCTGCTTAATAACACATTTAGGCTGATATCATGTCCAGCTTCTTAATTTGGCTACGTTCACGCTACCACTTTGACATTGCAGTGCTGCCGTATTAGATGCTTTATTATATTAGATGTTGATTCTTTGTGGTTCAATGTTTTTTGCCTCTTGCAACAAATGTACAATGGACGACAATGCTTTTTTGTATCTTTGACTGGAACAAAGTTAAAGGGATACTTCACCCTACAGCTATCTGGAGGTGCTAGTAGCTTCCCCCAGACATTTGTAGAACAGTGAGATATGTTTTACCCATGCCTGGCTAGTGTAAGAGCAAGATTTGAAATTTCGCGGGGTATTTTCACACGCTGACGTCACCGTGTGAGTCCAATGGACTTTGGAGATAGGAAAAATGAATGTAG